>CAIGQQ010029922.1:2859245-2873597 GCA_903798035.1 Danio albolineatus | reverse complement strand
TATGCCAATCAAGACCCATATATGTGTTCCCAGATCAAACCCATGCCCACTTGGCCCACAAATATGTCATGCAAGACCCATATATGTGTTCGCAGATCAAACCTATGCCCACGTGCGTTCCTTTACTGATCTACTTTAAGTTACTTTAACTCATTTTAAAAACTTAACGACCCAGGCTCATCGTGGATATGTACCCCTGTATACATTTCTGGAGAGCGTGAAATGCGTACAGGGGGTACTTTTTTTTTTTTTTGCTGTTTTTGTTTTCACGAATCCACCAGAGGCAGAAGTGTACGCTTTTCCCGATCTCAAATTTATCTCACAAGTGCCATTCGCACCTGCTGTTCTTGCATAAATCACCAGAGGCCGCTGTCGACTCACTGACAGACTGACCGACTGAACGAATCCCGTCATCGTGGTCAACTCTGCTCCGCCTCACAAGTCTGCTGAGCTACTGGGCAAACTGGTAACAGCAGAGAAGCCGTCCACACGGAGGTAAGCGGTCAGCTAATAGCGCGAAAAGAAACAGAAGCTGTTGCCGTTATACCGCTCTTATTGTTCGTTTTAATTACGAAATGTAGCCACAAGTAGCTTTGGTTATATAATTCGTGCTTTCCAGAAATGTATGTGGTGGTACGTTTTCACAATGAGCCTGTGTTGCAACTTAATCAAGTTTCAACACATGTTTTTAAGTTATACATAAGTTTAACCTATATTTTCAGTCAATTTTACTGAGTTAAGATGACTAGAAATTATCCTTTGTTTCAACTAAAAATTTAAGGTAATTTAAATTTAATTCTATTTAATTTTAATTATTATTTTTTTACAGTGTGCATTCTCTGCAAGCGTTCACTGTGCCTTTAGGGGGGAAAAATCGTGAGTATCATGTTTCATGAAATCACAATGACAAGACTTTAAAGATGTTTTATTTGTTAGTAGAGTAACCAAGGCACAAGCTGTAAAGGCCCCACCCTTTTCTGTACAAGGGGTGGGGCTCATTTGCATTTAAAGATACACACATGAAAACAATTTATTTACTGCATGGTATAATACATGATTGGCTTGGTATTTTGAGCTGAAACTTCACATACACATTCTGGGGACACTTGAGGCTTATATTACATCTTGTAAAAAGAGCATAACCGGACACAATCAAGTCGTTTATCTACATTTGGATTCAGGCCTTAGAGTTCATCTTTGTCACCGTCATCTATGTAACGTTTAAGAGCTTCTTCGGAAGTGAAGATTTTCAGCCAACAGCATCCTAAATCCCATTATGTTTTACACATTGCTTTCATACAACGCCACAAGGCTTGAAATATAGCACATTCCAGCCTCCAGCCATACTTTAACCCCGCACAATGGTATGATTAGATGGAATGCACTTTAAGGGTTTTTTGACACAAATTTTTCTATATTATCAAATCTTTCACGCACACCATTTTTTATAGTCAATGGCCTGTGTATTCAAGCACCACATAAAAAGCCCCGAGCGCTGGCGACAAGTCCCTCATGGTGCACATGGCCTTTAGTCTTTAAGAGGACAAACTCTCTAGTGCAAAAGATATCCTTATATAAATTCTAAGAATGATTAAATTGGCTCCTGCAGTTTACAATAGGATGAAAGAGGCTATATGTAAGAATTTCCATGTACAGTAATAACACCTTTTGTAATGAAACTTAAGAATCAAGATATTCTCCGACTGTTCTCTATAAAACCAGATGGATTTTTATGTAAATATTAACTTTTTAATAAGGTATAAAGGTATAAAATATTAACTTTTTTGTACTTAATTATGAGGCTTACATTTTATTGGTACTTTATCTACTAATTTGTGCTTGCTGAATTTTGTTGATAATATTTCCATTGTACTTTACTACACTGTAAAAAAAATACTGGTTGTCTGAAATGTTTAAGCTGAATCAAACTAATTATGTGCGGCATAGTCATTTGAGCAGTGGCACGGAGAAGCAAGCAAGCAAGAAGGTCACTCAAGGCTCAGTCTCTCTCTCTCACCTTTCGCTCGCTTGCTCTCATGCTGTCTGGCTGGCAGTGCTCCGCGCATGCCAGGATCAATCCGCATGGTTCTCTTCAATGTTTTGTTTGTTCGTTAACTTTTTGATCCTTTCGTAATGTGTCAAGTAGTTTGTTAATTTTGATACTTTGTTGTTTTTCGTAGCAGGTAGTGGATGTTATTTTTCATAGTCACGTTTTGTTATATATTTAGTTTAGCGAAGGAAAACAGTGGCCTGGAAGACTCACCTCTTTTTATTCCTTTTACTGGAGTTGTAGGTAAGATCTGTTCATTAAAACAGTTATAGTCAGGGAACTGTTTTGTTTAGCTGCCCTATGTCTACATGATTTGTTAATACTTTTTTTTTTTTTTTTTTTACTTTTGATTTAGCAATATTAAAGATTTGTTGATGGGACGTCAAGTTGTTAATTTAAGCGTCTGTGCCTTTTCATATGCTCGGCTCAAACCTTAATGCTGTTATTCGAGCCAGTTTTGGGGTTTGAGCCGTAACACCCCCACAGTCCAAAAACTATAGGTGAATTAAATAAACAAAATTGGCAATAGTGTGTTTGAGAGTGTGTGGGTGTTTCCTAGAACTGGGTTGGGCTGGAAGAGCCTCCACTGCATAAAACATATGCCGGAATAGTTGGCGGTTCATTCTGCTATGGTGACTACTGATAAATAAGGGGCTAAACCAAAGGAAAATTAATGAATGAGTGATTTAAACGTATTCATTAATTCATTTTTCTTCGTCTAGTCCCTTTAATTATCAGGGGTCGCCACAGCAGAATGAACCACCAACTTATCTAGCAAATGTTTTACACAGTGGATGCCCTGTGCTGCAACCAGTGACCTGCTTGTTGTGAGGCAACAGTGCTAACCACTAAACCACCATATCGCCTATTTAAACTTATATTATACAATAAAACGAATTATTATAATATTATTTAAACAGCTTACATAGCAGAAAGTGAGAACATGATTAACATAGTTAAGTTCATTCATTCATTCATTTATTTTCTTTTCGGCTTAGTCCCTTTATTAATCTGGGGTCGCCACAGCAGAATGAACCACCATAAACCACCATTTAATAAGTTACAATTAACTAGAAACATAGGTTGTCAGGACAAATTGATCACACACACACACACACACACACACACACACCCACACACACACACGTATATATATATATATATATATTCACAGTACTTGCACTTTTATTTAGAAACATTTATTTAAACTGTACATTTTATATTACATTTTTATAAATATATACTTATGAGATTAGTGTTTTAAATGTAAAATTTTATACCTGAGTGGTAAGAAAGCCCTGCAGAAAGCAAGACGGTCCCTTGTCTTCTTAACTGAATTATTTTCGTTTTTCTTCACAGTCTAATGGGAGATGATGACTTTCAACAGCACAGGTCAGTATGTCTCCAAGTGTTTTTAGTGTTGCTTTGTGGTGTTCTGTAAAAGTGTAAAGAGTCTGGGACAACAGAGTAGAGGATCCACGTGCAGCTTTATTAAGACAGGCAATGGTCAAAACAGGAGCAAGCTGGAGCATTAAGGTAGTCCAAAGCGTAGTCAGAAAAGCAGACGAATGGTCGGGACAGGCGGCAAAACAAAATCATTGGCAAAGAAAAGATCAAAAACACAGTAGGCAGGACAGGAAAACACTTTGAAATGCTCTCTTACATATAAACAAGACTCAGCAGAGAGTATAAATAATTTTTTCATATAATTTATGAAAAAGTAGGCCTATTATCGTAAACATTGTATTTTGCGACACCACAATGAACATCAGTGCATAATATGAAACATTGGACTTTTTTATTTTGTCCAAACAATATACAGTTGAAGTCAAAATTATTACCCCTCCTGAATTTTTATTAAATAAATCCCCTCTGTATATTTCCCCCCCATTTCGGTGTAACGGGGGGAAGATTTTTTTCAATACATTTCTAAACATAACTGTTTTAATAACTTATATCTAATAACTGATTTCTTTTATCTTTGCCATAATGACAGTACATAATATTTTACTAGATATTTGTCAAGATACTGGGCGCCATAGTGGCATAGTGGGTAGCACGTTCGCCTCACAGCAAGAAGGGTTCGAGCCCCGGCTGGGTCAGTTGGCATTTCTGTGTGGAGTTTACATGTTCTCCCCAGGGTTTCCCCCAGGTGCTCCGGTTTCCCCCACAAGTCCAAAGACATGTGGTATACAGTAGGTGAATTGGGTAGGTTAAATTCTCTGTAGTGTATGAGTGTGAGTGAGTGTGTCTGGATGTTTCCCAGAGATGGGTTGCAGCTGGAAGGGCATCCGCTGCATAAAACATATGCTGGATAAGTTGGCGGTTCATTCCGCTGTGGCGACCCCAGATTAATAAAGGGACTAAGCTGAAAAGAAAATGAATAAATGAACGTTGTCAAGATACTAGTATTCAGCTTAAAGTGACATTACTTAACTAGGTAAGTTAGGTTTATTAGGTACTCGCCACAACATACTGTTAACGCTAGACACTGTGCATGTAATTGATCAATTTTAACAAATAAAAACACTTACAGGTTGTGGCTCACAATACACAGCTTCTTCTATTAGTTGGAGCTGCTCCTTCTTTGAGGAGTTTTTAGCCGAATCCAGCACTAAAGAGAGATTCTGGAAGTTCTCCTTTGTCTAATGCTAGAGCTATATCTTTATTATAATTCTTTGGAACATAATTAAATTAAATTGTAAGCACTTCTGTCTCTGTGTCGTGTCCTTTGGAAGACCAAATACAGAAACAGAAGTGGAAATAGCAGCGTTTGGACTGCATTTTAGCTTTCTTTGCAACAAAATTGCAACACATCTGGCCACGGCCCTTCGCTGCGTGGGGTGTATGCACATAACCTGAAGGGTTTATGATCTCATTAACACGGATGTATTTTTTTGTAGTCCCCAAAATTCGTTCGCTGTAGGCTTTGCTAAGCTAACTCTGTAAAAGTCAGTGTCTCCCTTGAACTTTGAGCATCTTACATTCAGAGATGTTGTTCACACAGCTACATTACACATCAACTAAAGTTTCAAATATGATATTGGACCACCCCTTTAAGGGGGCTAATAATATTGACCTTAAAATGGTAAAAAAAAAATAATAATAAAGCTTTCCTTCTAGCCGAAATAAAACAAATAAAACTTCCTTCAGAAGAAACAACATTATAGGAAATACTGTGAAAAATCTCTTGCTCTGTCAAACATCATTTGGGAAATATATGAAAAAGAAAGAAAACAATTCCAAGGAGGCCTTAGGATTTTAAAAACCTTAATAATGCACAGTCCTACATAAAACTAAAACTAAAATTCACAATAGTTTTCATTAAAAGTATTCTTTTTCGTGTTTTCCAGATTTGCTCATGAAGGAAAGAAGCATACGACAGCAATACAGACGTCTCTCCCCGCGAAGCATTGCCCAGAACTATCTGCACTAACAATGACACAGCATCTATTGATTTTTTTTTTTATCTCAAGGCCAGAGAGTTCTGACATATGTCCACAATTTTGTTTTCGTAAGTAATTTTCCAACCAGCACTGCCCAGAGGTCTGCAAGGTGACCTCGAATTCTGATGAGAAAAAAAAAATCTCCACATCTGAGAATTTCTTCCTCTCACTGTGTCAAAGAACATGGCTGTTGTACATAAAAATGTATTATTATGATGTTTTCCTCCTTTTTTTGAAGGCCTTCCATAGATGCCTGCATAAAAAAACCCTTGACCGAAGCTTTCATTTTATGCAAAACCTTGCAGTCAAGGTCTGTCTCCATTGAGGCCGCAATAAAAGCGTCTCAATGAAGCGTATATGGCGAACAGGAAACGCTTCACATGCGCTGCGATTGAAAATGGATGCTTTCGATTATACACACAGGTTGCGGTCTTTCCGGTGTCAGCGGGTCAGATTATTCAGATGATTAAAAGTAATGTGAATGCAAGCGACGTGGTAGAGCTGTGTTTTATTCCCATTGAATGAAACAAGAGAAATAAATCAATCAAATAATGAAGGAATGGGCTGAGCTTTGGTACTGTGGGAGATCATTATGGGAGATCTCACAAAGACACCAAGGGCAGAGGTTCCCTGTAGACATCTGAAAGCTCTGGGGGGAAATAAAATGTACAGTATAATTATATCTAATATAACTATTGAAAAAACTAGGCGCATTCTGAATATTCTGGTCGTGAAGTGAAGAAAAACTGAGGATGTTTTTTCACAGGTTTAGATGTTATGCTAAATTATGCTACATATGGTGCTATGCTATGTTTTGTATGTGTCCGTCCATCCAGCAAAAGGATTATTAGTTCTGAAAATTCATTCATTTTCTTTTCAGCTTATTCCTTTATCAATCCGGGGTCGCCACAGTGGAATGAACCGCCAATCCAGCACATGTTCTATGCAGCGACTGGTAAAACACATACACTTCCATTCACACACATACAATATGGACAATTTAGCCTACCCAATTCACCTATACCACGTGTCTTTGGACTTGTGGGGGAAACCGGAGCACCTGGAGGAAACCCACGCAAACACAGGGAGAACATGCAAAATCCACACAGAAATGCCCACTGACCCAGCCGAGGCTTCAACCAGCAACCTTCTTGCTGTGAGGCAAGAGCGCTACCAACTGCATTATTGTGCCGCCCTTGTTCTAGGGAAATGATTTGTTTGATTTAGCTAATTTTATGAGATCTTGGCATAATTTATTGATTTATTCATTTGCTCACATGCCTTTAAAAAAATAAAACACTTTTCATTGAGCAGTGATAAAAAAGTGCAAATATGAGCACTTTAAACTGTACATCAAAACATGAGGTATAATTCTGGCTGGGAGATTTTTGTAAAAAAAATTTGTAGACGTATTAAATGACTTTATTCATATTTCAGCATAAAAATTTGGGTAATTGTAGATTCAATAACAGTTCTTTTGAATGAAGCATTTGTCACACTTCAAAAGTTACTCGTACTGTACATTAATAGTCGTCTGGGAAATAAAATGTAACCAAATAGCATATTTCAGATTTCTATAACTAAAAATAAAACACTTTTCATTGAGTAGTGATAAAATGTGCAAAGTGAGAGCTTTAAATTTTAAATCTGTCAAAATATGTATAATTTTGGCTGGTTAGTATATATTTTCTATTCTACATGTAGATGTTAAAAGCTAACTTATTTCGGCAAAAAAAGCGAGACAGTTCAGTTGTTCAGTGTTGAACGAATTCTTTTGGCTCACTCAAACGGTAAAGTTACTTTTACTGTACATTATTTTTGAGGAACATAATGTTCAAACCATGTTTTTATAGCTGTATTCGTATTATTAAACTGGTCAGGTAATTCGGAGCACACTGCCAAATATGTTTTGAATCATTAAAAGAACCGGCGATATGAGTCTGTGAGTCTGACAGTCGCTGTGCTGACCTGAAAAATAACCTTTATCTGTTTGTGAATCTGACCAACATAGTCACGCAGTAGCCTATACACACTAATTTAGCTTATTTAAAGTATCATAACATTAATTTGTTCTTTGTGCTTTATTTGTTTACTATTTAAAGAACCGTTCGTCAGAGTTTGGTTCACGTTCTACCGCACAGATTCACATAATCGGCTCAGACGAGTCATTCGTATGAATCAATTCACCCGTTTTTTGTTTTGTTTTTTTGAATCGATTCACCCGTTGAATAACAATTCACCGGTCGAGCTGTATGTTTATGAATCACTGAATAGGGTTGTAAAAGTTGTTTGTTCGTGTTTCGGACGTTTGTTGTAACATAGTTGTAGTATATTTTTATTTTTTATCAACCGAAAAACAACCACAACAAGTTTTTTGTGAATCTGAATCGGATCGGATCTCACGCCACGTTGTGCCCACGCTCAACTCAACGCCGAAGACCTGTTTCGCGGTATGTGCTTTCTAAATTTCTAAATGTCAAAACAGACTGTAAGCTCACTTTCAGAAGCTGCTAATATGATTTTAAAGTGGTGTAGCAATACTGACAATGAAACGCTGGCAGTAACGTTTATTTGCAGTATTATGGTATTATTTGCGTTAAATGTTGTCTCGTTTACATAAAAAATGTATCAATTACTGCTATACTAAACTTTAGATATACATACGTTAATATTGCATAACATTATGAAGAAAAATGTCATTGAATGTAGTTAATTATGATACTGTATCTGTTGTGTGTGTTTGTGTGTTGTATCTATACATTTCCTCAATACAAATACAGACAGTTAGGGCTGGGCAATATTGCAAATAAAACTAAATAAATATCACAATATCATGATTCATATAATTCGATATTGTTAATTATTGAATATTTTTTAACAGTACATTTAGGAATATTATGATTTTTTTATTTAACCACTATATTTTAATTTACCAATATTACTAAGCTAAGTCAAAAACAAAAATATTTAAACAAAATATCCGATCTCTTTGTAATAAAATAAACATAAGTGTTAAAGAGACTCTTAAATTTAATAAATAAAATGTTACAAACTGTGTGCAATGGGAAAGGTAGATCAACATCTGTAATGTGTACCCCCTATGCTCAAAAATCTTTCAGATGGAGTGCTAGTGTATGGGGTACTCAAGAAAAGAAACCAAAAAGCCACTCTGGCAACATCCTTACATCCTTTTTTTATTAACAATCTCCTCACTGCTGCTACACGACACTCATTTTACATGTGTTGTTATTCTGACCGTGACAAGCGCATATGCGTGATTTCCTTCACCATTTTCTATGGCGTCTCTCGTAACTCGGCGACCATCAACTGTTTTCTCAGATGATGACATACGGACAAACCATTGCTGCAGCTCTGATGCAAGTTTATGGAGAAGTAAAAAACATGTCATGCAAGTCTCCATTGGAAATGACTAACTTACACCGTAAGCTTATTGGCATTCCTTCCAAGGCGTGCACTCAGCAGCCACATTTTAATAAAACTATAGCCTTCATATGGAAAGTTCATACTATATACTATAATACCATGTCTAGCTTTAAATTACAGGTATCATTTCTTACACTAATGTTAAACTTTGTAGAAAACAACAAAAATATCTTATTCATTAAGGCATTCTGGCAGAGGTGACTGTCTTTTTTTTTCTCCTTGGAAATTGGCAGTGTGTAAATTTATTCCTTTTGGCTTCGGGCTATTCCGTTAATTGAGAAAACGAGTATGTTGCTTCGTGCCTTATTAAGGGAATTTCTTAGTCTAATTCTTCTTATCTCCGCGCTTAGATCCAGCTCTAATCAGTGCTATAAGACTAGTATGCTGGTTTAATGCATATGGAGATAATCCCCTCCAGACTATCAGGTTAATTAGAGAGGCCAATTCTAATCACCAACTCATTATAGATATTAATTGCCACCGTACAAGCCAGATCAAGTAAATTATGGATGCTTAATTATCGATATAGGCTGAAATGAGACAGGAACTGTAGGATTGAATAGAAACGTCATTATAAAAGATGACCAACCCCAAATGCTGTAGTTCTGTCAAGAAAACACATATACTGTACTGTCTAGATATGTTAAGTTTAATTTTAGTAACTTATTTGTATTCTATGCAAATGTGCATGGTCATGAGTTGGCAGGAGAACTCATTGTTGCACTTGTGTCACAGCCACATGTTGCTTTCTGGACTGAAAATATGAGAGACTAATTAACATAAGCTTGGTATGTTTTCTGTGACATTCGTGTAAATTTTCGAATCATTAAATGGAAAGTTGGTTGAGTTGGTTCCAGAACTGCTTTTCCAATTAAAGTGTGTGCGTTTCTAAATCAAATGCGCCTTTTAATTGCTGTATTTGTGTAGTCTTGTGCAGGGTTATTAAAATAACTTAAATTGCTAAATCTACTTGACATTTGATATAAACTTGTAAATGGAATGGAATGAAATAAAAAAGGGATATGGAAGGAGTTGAAATGAGTACATTTTTCTACTGATAATTACTAAAAATTATAAGAAATTAAATTAATTTTTAAGTAGAAAAAGATAAAAAAAAAGTCACTAATGCAATTAAGCTTAATCATAAAAATAAAAGTATAATAAAAATAAATTTTGCACAAAAAAAACTAATTGGATATTAACTTGACATTTGCTTCTGGAGTGTTTGGGCTTAGTTTCAGTAATTAATTCCATATTTCCATGAAAAATCATAAAAATAATAATAATAATGATAATAATAATGATAATAATAACAATAATAATAATAATGATAATAATAATAATGATAATAATAATAATAATAATAATAATAATAATAATAATAATAATAAACATAAAATATAAAAAATAATAATTAAAAACAACAACTACTACTACTACTACTACTACTACTACTACTACTACTACTAATAATAATAATAATAATAATTATAATACGAAGACTTATTAATATTATTATTATTATTATCATCAATACTACTACTACTAATAATTATAATTATGATTGTTATTATTAATATTACTTTCATCAATACTACTACAACTACTACTAATAATAACAGCTAATAATAATAATAATAATAATAATGATAAATAATAACAATAATAGTAATAATTATCATCATAATAATCATTAATATTATTATTATCAATACTACTACTACTACTACTAAAATGTATTAATAATAAGAATTATTGTTATTATTTATATTTGTATCATCAATACTACTACTACTATTAATATTTTTAACTATTAATAATAATAATAATAATAATAATAATAATAATAATTAATGCTATTATTATTATTATTATTATTTTTATTATTATTTTTATTATCAATACCACCACTACTACAATAATAACTGTTAATAATAATAATATAATATTGTTAATCATAATAAATATTAATAATATTATCATCATCAATACTACTACTACTAATAACTACAACTATTATTATAATTACTAAAATTTTAAGAAATGTAATTAAGTAGAAAAAAAAGAACATTAACTAATGCAATTAAGCTCAACCACAAAAATAAAAAAAATACTAAAAATGAACTTTGCACTCAAAATAAAATCTAATTGGGTATAAGCTTGACGTTTGCTTCTGCAATGTTCAGGCTAATTTTCAATAATTTATAATAATGAAATAATAATATTTAGTAATTGGTAATAATAATAATAATTATAAAACTATACAATTCATTAAAATAAATTGAGCTTAAAAATAAACCTAAAACATTTAAATTTATTCAAAAATAACTATATTTGAATTTAATTAAACTACAGACCTTTAAAAATGACAAATGAAGTAATTTAAGACCTTCATAAAAACTAGAACATCATCTCCAAAAACAAAAACTTAAGATAACAGTGGTTTTGTGAGCATTTCTGCTCATTTCATATTTGCATGATTTTTCACGACTGTACTCCAGCTCTTTTCATAATACACATGCATAATGCAGCCTGAGTCAACACGAGCAGCCTATTTGTGTTTTCATTTTCTCTGTCGCTGTTTACTTATTCTTTTCAGCATTATTTTCTCATGCCTTATTTGTTGTCATTGCCTTTTTATTTGTATGTAAAGTGGCCTTTATATTCCTTTCATAGTTCCCCGTCACCCCTGATATACAAATAAACAAACGGGAAACCGCAAAATTGATCATGATGCCACCAAACTGGAGGACATTGTTTCTGCATTCTAATGTGCTCTTTATGCTGTAATATTTCATTTGATCTAATAATCACTACACCTTTTTTTTATTAACGATCATCATGATAACATTATAGAAAGATAAGCAGTAAGCAGTAAAACCTTATTGAATCAGTGCTTCAAAGAATTAAGGCGGTTTGGAACCTTTTCAGTACTTATAAGATGTACCTAATAAAGTGGCCTGTGAGTGTATGTATAAACTGGAACTAGACCTGTCACAATAATCAGTATATTGACTTAACGCACAACACATGGACATGACCTCAATCATTTTTAGTGATGCAATATATATATATCACCCATGCATAACCAATTCTAGCAACATTTTAGCTGATTGCGCAACATCTCTATTGGAGCTGTCAGTGTCAGTATGGGTAAAAAAACACAATAGTATTTACTATAAATTGCTATAATACATTTTCATGTGGGTGCCTGAGAACTGAAAATAGACCTGGTAGCAGATATCACAACCTCTGTTGCTGTACGTTTTTTTTTAACCTGATTCCTATGCCTAATTATTCAATTGTTAAAATGACTAATTAAATGCAATATTCTTAATAATAAAATATGATGTGTTTTTTGGAAGAGTATACTTGCGTTGTGATAATATTATATTGTCATTCTGGCATAATGAGTGGAATAGTATTGTTTATCACAATATATTTTGATGCAATATAGCGTACAACAAAATATAGATATTGTGACTGGCCTAATTAGAACGTTGTTGGATAAATGAGTGGAACAAAATCCAGTACATGACTTTGCGACATAATTAGGGCACACGTTTTGAATCTCCTCGCAAGCCTTTTTTTCTGGTTCTGTAATGCTTGACTGTGGCCTACAAAAAGAAGTTTTATTGCAAACTGTAGTATGATACCATAAATTGCATACTGCTTTGCTAATATACACTACCTGACAGAAGTCTTGTCGTCAATCTCAGTTGTAAGAGCAACAAATAATAACTTGACTTCTAGTTGATCGTTTGGAAAAGTGGCAGAAGGTAGATGTTTCTGATGAATCATCTGTTGAACTGCATCCCAATCATCACTAATACTGCAGAAGACCTGTTGGAACCAGCATGGACCCAAGATTATGAGATTAAGAGTATGGGGGCGTGTGAGAGATCTGTAGAGTGGATGGCAACATCAACAGCCTGAGGTATCAAGACATTTGTGCTGCCCATTGCATTACGAACGGATGCAGGATAGCGCTCCTTCTCATACTTTAGCCTCTACACCTAATTTCCTGAAAGCAAAGAAGGTAAAGGTGCTCCAGGATTGGCCAGCCCAGTCACCAGACATGAACATTATTGAGCATGTCTGGGGTAAGATGAAGGAGGAGGCATTGAAGATGAATCCAAAGAACCTTGATGAACTCTGGGAGTCCTGCAAGAACTCTTTCTTTGCAATTCTGGATTAATCAGTTGTTTGAGTCATTGCAGACATGTACAGTATGGATGCAGTTGTCCAAGCTCATGGGAGTCATACACAATGTTAATTATTTTCCACTGCACCATGACTTTATATTCTATACTGTGCATTATTTCTGTTGAGTGACAAGACTTTTGTCTAAGCAAAGTCAGACCCTACTGTCCAAATATCATTAAAAATCAAGGCATGATCATATTTTATTTTGGTTAATAAGCGTAATCTAGAGGCCTTTGCCTTTCATATAAGCCACTTCTGATACCAAATGATTTTTATTTGTTAGTATTTTATAAGTTAGATTTTGATTAGTTATTATTTGTTGTACCTAAAACTAGATGACAAGACTTGTGTCAGGTAGTGTACTCTTTCTTTCTTTCTTTCTTTCTTTATATATATATCATACATATATACTTTTTATCATTTACTGAACTGAATCAACATTATAATCACTAGTGCTTAAACAACATTGCTGTCATTTGTGAAACTGCTGAATGTTGTATTGAACAGTGGTGAACGAGGTGTACAAACCTTGCTATGGGTGAATTAATTTTTAACTGTGAGTGGATATAAGTAATGTGGCTGGATTATATAAATAATGAATTGTTAACTGGAGACTCACTCTGAATAGATTGTTTGTTTGAATGACTGAATTTATTACCAATACTGTAGTAATTGTCGAAATTAATGAATTGAACACTCCAGTATGGAATCAATTGTAGGAATCATTTAATTGGACACTCCAATATAGATTATATGAATAATAAAGTGTTAACTGGAGACTCTTTCAGAGCGGATCATTTGAATAATTGAATTGTTATCCTGAGACTTTCACTGAATGGATTGTTTTAGTCATTAAATTTGTTATCTTGGGAATTGCTCTGACCAAATCATTTGAGTTAAAGGGTTGTTTTTTTATTGGAGAATCACCGACTCATTTGAATCAGTGAATTGTTAAGTGGCGACTCTCACTGAATGGATAATTTGGAATCAATGAATTGTTGACTGGAGATTCCAGTCAGACTGGATTATATGAATAATGAATTGTTAACTGGGGAATTTTTGTAAATGTGGATCATTTGAGTCATTGAAGTGAACTGGAGACTCACTTTGAAAGCATTGTTTTAAATAGTTGACTTTGTTATTTTGGGAATTGCTCTGACCAGATCATTTGAATGAGTGAATGAATTATTGACTTACTTTGACTTT
>CAIGQQ010029922.1:2807620-2839245 GCA_903798035.1 Danio albolineatus | reverse complement strand
ATGTGTATATATATATCCTTGAATCAGTCTCTGTCAATGTAAGGTTGCTTGCTTTTCTGTCGGTTGCGTTGCTCCTTTTGTTAGATGTTTGCATCCAATGCACAAAATGCCCAGTTTGTGCCACAGAATGTCTATAAATAATAAGCCTTTGCTTCATCCCCCTCCATGTAATGTTGGGATTGTGAGGGCACAGGTGAGATGTAATTTTTTGAGACACACTCAAATACATCACGTGCGCTGCTTATGCAACGTCTAAAAGTCATGTAAAACAATTCATTGCATACTGAAATCTAATTTGATTAAATGGTTTGGAATCAGATGTTTTATGAGATTATTTACTTTTTTTGCGTTTATTTTCTGTTTGAATTAAGATTTTGCAGGATCACAAAAATGTATGACTTTTTGTTGATTTTGCATTGGATTCAGCGACTGCAAAATAGCAAAAAAATAGGGGGTCTGATATCGTTGTTGTCACGGTGTATAAAGAAAAAGAAAACAACAAGGTGAATCCAAAAGCAAGTGTTTAATGACCAATAGTCATAAATCAAAAGGGTGCAAGAGTCCAAACAATAAGTGTGGTAGCAGGGTGTAAATAATATTCCAGATATACGGCAGAGAAGCGTCCAAGAGAGTCCTGACAAAACACAGACAGACCATGTTCAAACAAAAATGTAGGGATGGCTGACGTGAAACTGAGTGACAGTGTCGAGATCCCGAAGTGCAAGTGTTTCGAAACACTGCACCGAAGCATGATCCGAAACACCCTGTTCACGTGACTAAAGTGTTTCGAAACACCTGGTCACGTGACTACAGCGATTCAAAGCATCGATCAGTTCAGAAGCGTTTCGAGACCTGGCGAATCTGCGTTTGACTGACAGGGTCGGAAAAAAGCTGTGTCTCGTATGGCCTAGTATGGCACGTTGATACTGTGCTTTAAATGACTTTTGGGTTCAAATCCCGACTTGTACAAATACTCCGAAATCATGATTTTATGTATTTTAATAATATTACTGTTTTATGGTGTAGTCTAGATAGGATACAGCTGCTGATATGCCATCAATTTAGCATTATTTCTATAACACTGAAACACAATTAATATTTTTACAGTACTGTGATGGTTGGGTTTAGGTTTTGGGTAGACATTAATAAAATACAATGAATGGGAAATTTAATGAATAATCGTGACACAACCGTGTCTTATCTAGGAACAACCTTGTTTTATGACCAAAACAAGACATATTTATTCACAAAGTGTTCATTCGGATGTCAGACCAATGTTGAAACAAAATGATACAAGAACAGAGCAATTCCAAATTATATAAAAGCATTTCAAAATAGCTGTATCAGCCTGTATTTAAACCCACTAGCCCTGCATGCTAGTCAGGAACCATAACCGCTCCACTAAATCACTTGACGGTCCGATCCTACAAAGTTGGGATTAATATCTCAATTTGCTCAACTGTTCTTTGCTGGTGCTGTTCCAGTGCAACACACAGAAAATGACCACTACTTGTCGCCCTAGAGTGGGGTTTCAAAACGTTTCGAAGTTTCGATACATTTGCTTTGACTGTTTCAGTGTTTCATGAAGCCTCGTTTTGCCTACCACTACAATACTGTACTGGCAATCAAGTAAAGCACTGGCGCTCAGATATAGACGCAACAGAATAAGGACCAGCTGGCTGCTGATCAGAACAGCTGATCGGCATACGTAATCACCACGTGATCACAACACACACACCACAGTCACGCAGAGTAAGGAACAACACAACCACGTGACTACAACAAACACCATAGAAACAGTGCACGCCTCCGCAACCATGACAGTTTTCTTATACCGTTGAAGTCAAAATGATGTTTAACAAAGTAAAGACTTTTCCACAGTATTTCCTATAATATTTTTCATTCTGGAGAAAGTCTTGATTGTTTTATTTCGGCTAGAATAAAATCAGTGTTTTGTTTTTTTTAAACCATTTTGAGGCCAATATTTTTAGCCCCCTTAGGTCCCCTTATTGTTAGTCCCCTTATTAAAACCATTATGTTTAGAAATGTGTTGAAAATAAACTTCTTTCCATGAGTACAGGATATACAGAAGGGCTGATAACTCAGGACTGTATATCTGTTTATCTTTATATTATAATATTACTTGTGTCATTATTTTGGTGGTCAAAAGGACATTAATGTGTGGATGTCAAATGAACATCAAAAGTTTTGTTGCATTCTTTGAGTGCTTCATGATGTTGTTTTAACGTCAAGGTGCCCGGTGGGATCTTTAAGAAACATTTAAAAAAATTGTACTGATCCCAAACCATTGACTAGCCGTGTATCTTGTACAAAAACATTGTTAACACATGGCAGTCCGCATTGCTCACTTTTACCTGTTATTCATTATTGATCAGAAAAAAGAAGCACAAAGGGAATTGGCAGTCAATATTTAATCAAGAGCGCTGATCTGGAGAAGGGCATCGTTATAACACACGCACGCTCTATGATGGGGTTTCATCATGCAGTTTCTTTGCTCAAACAACTTTCTTTCAGTGTTGTACACAGGCTGCATTATAAATGTGTGTCCCCAACAGCATGTGCTCATTCCTTATGTTGACTTTTCAGGATGAAAATGGGGGGAAAAGTGTGAGATGAGAGGACAAGGTCTTCCTGGATGATGCTGTTGACCTTGTTTTGAATTTGACTGGCTTCAGATGGCATAATGCGGTTTATGTTCAATACCACAAGCTGGAAAACTGAAAAATAAATATAATGTCGACCAAATAGGAAGACAATTCTTTACAGTTAGGTTTCCTTAGTCTACTGTTTTAGTTAACATGAACTAACTTTAGGTAACAAACTGGGTTGACACCAAACTAGCTGATTCATTTGTTAATCATAGTTAATTTCAAATTTGTGGGCAGTGGTTAGCACTGTCACCTCACAGCAAGAAGGTTGCTGTTTCGAGTCCCCTGTAGTGTATTGTATGGTGTTTCTCAGTGATGAGTTGCAGCTGGAAGGGCATCCGCTGCGTAAAACATATGCTGGATAAGTTGGCGGTTCATTCTGCTGTGGCGACCCCAGATTAATAAAGGGACTAAGTCAAAAAGAAAATTAATGAACGATTGAAAAAATGATTTTATTCTTAAAACTTCATAAAGTTTTGAACTGATCTTATAAACAGAATAGCCTACTCAATAATTTCTAAATTGGCAGGCGATTATATAGACCTATATTCATGATTTACATAAATCAGCACGCCAAAAATAAATGTTTTCCTTTTCTTGGCATAACAAATGAACATGCAGCTTTACTATTGCATAAAAATAACAGGTTCAATAACAAAATGGGATTTAATGAACAAACAAGTAAAATAAATATATTTAAATAGAATGAAAATGAAAGAACTAAGAACTGAAACCAGCTCAAATGTTCTTGAATAAAACGTGCTACAGTAATGTACACATGTACAAATATGTAACATCCGAAAAGGCATTTTGAGAGGTGTTTTGACAGTTCAGAGCTACCATACAAGCAAAAAGCTAAATACAGATAGTAATTAGGGTTGGGTCGATAGATGATGCCATCGGCGACGGACGATGGCATCATCTGTACGATAGACATCACAAGTCGGCATTGCTGATCCTCCACCCTGCACCCGTGCAAACCCGCTCACGAAAAATATGGATTTGTGGACAGGCGGAGGCTAACAGGTGAGTTCAGCATTCTAGTCATGCACGTCTCCTCTTTCAAAGATGTATTGAATTTTTAGGCGAGACTTCCCCTTATAGAGTGCGATGTGTTACCGCGGGTGAACAGCTGGGAGAGCTGTGAGGGTTTGGCTTCGTTGTAATGGCTTAAATCGCCGGCGTATTGAGATTTAAGATGGAGTTTGAGGACGGTGATCGAGTTTTGGACTATGGTCTTGCTGGGTTGAAGACGCGGTCGATGCGTTGTGTGATGAAATTTGAAGGGGAATGTTTTTGATGATGATGATGATGATGATGATGATGATGATGCTGCTGCTGTTGTTGAAGTTGCTGGTTTTGAAGTAGTTGTTGTGGAGGTGATAGCAGTATCTGGCTGAAACGGAGCGTTCTTCAAGACGAAGATGTTGAGATAGGAAAACTGGTTATTTATAGAGAGTTAGGAATCATACGATTGGATAATCGGTCATTAGCTGAAGCTGTAACAGCTGGGAACAATCATAAGCACGTGATCCTCTCGAAATTTGTTTATGAATAAACTTCACTTATTTATGATTTGGTTATGGGTAAATAACCGAATATAATAAACAAAGACCATGCGGGTCAGGTAGTTCAAACGGTAGGCTACAAATAATTAATTTGTAATAAATTAATTGATTATTTAATAAATAATTAATTTACCGCTGCCTATGACGACGATGCTATCGTTCATCGCGACGTTTCACTTTAGACATCGTACAATGCCAAATTGGTCGACATCGCCCAACCCTATTAGTAATACTTTAGAAAATGCGCCATAATTTAATTCCATTTACCGTTTTAGATTCTTTAGAACACAAGTAGCTGCTGCTTGTCAATCAGAAGAATTTAAATCTTCCTGTAAATTTTACGCAGCGTAAAACTTCTTCACCCGCACAAAGATTTACACTCATACATTTCGGGCAGATATGCAATTCGTGCAATTTCGCTCAATTTCGACCACTGCCCCATGTTGGCATGGGTTTCCTTTGGGTGCTCCGGTGTCCCCCCAAGTCCAAATACATGCGCTATAGGTGAATTGAACAAACTAAATTGGACGTAGTGTATGTGTGCTTACAGTATGTGAATTAGAAAGTGTATGGATACTTCCCAGTTGGCTGAAAGGGCATCCGCTGTGTAAACATATGCTGGAATAGTTAGCACTCTCGTTCCGCTGTGACAATCCCTGATTCGGGACTAAGCCGAAGGAAAATTATTGAATGATTTGATCATCTCTAAACCCATGATTTACATAGTCTGCAAAAGACAGTCCAGTGTGAAATGGCTTTCCTCCTCATTTTATAAATATTCAGCATCATTAGCCATAGGATCATTTCATTTTTACTGCATCTGAATATGTCTTGTGACTATGAATATAACGCGAATGTAAAAAAGGTCACGGAAAGCTTGTCCTGTCTGTGATATTAGCAGCTCGTTCTGTTGAGACAGCATCTTACACCAACAATCGGCTTTCTTTGTGTAATAGGACTGCTGTAGGCTTGCGAATGTCCTACTTTCATTCTCACTTTTTTTTTTCTGCTTTGTCTGTTAGTGGTGAGAAAAGCGGTGGCATGTTTAAATATAGTAAGGCACAGATGTTTGATTTTCTCCAGGGCCTGTAGGTGATATTAACAGATTCATGCTGAGCCATGTTTAATGTGACCACTGCACAAAAAAAAGACAGCTTGTGCAAACCGGGCCCTTGTGGTTTAACTTGACGTGTCAGTCAAAAGCGCTACGTGAACGTCTGTCTCACCTGAAATTTTTAGCTTATTCTGTGATAGTCAATGGATATTCGACTGGGCTGTTAAAATTGCTAGAATAGTTTTAGGGCTGTTATAATTGATGATTTTTCAGCATGTCTCTGCTATAATAAGTGCTGCGAGGTTCACACTGACAGTCCTGACCGTGTGATTCTGACTTGACCTGCACATGATCCTTCGGAAATCATTTTAGTATGGAGAACAGGTGCTCAAGAACCATTAATTCAGGTATGCACTAGGCCTGCACAATCATTTCAGCTTTGATATCGCAATGTGCACATCTGCAATAGTCTCATTGCAAGATGTACAATGTTGAGTTGGGATTATAAGGTGGGTAGTAACAAATTACACTTCTTTCGTTACATTTACTTGAGTAAAATTGTTGGGTAACGTGTAATTTTTGGGTGCATTTAAAGATGTGTCCCTTTACTCTTACTCAAGAAAATCATTAGAGAAAGATTATTACTCTTACTTTGCTACATCTGGCGTCGTTCCTCCAGTACTGTGAAATGATAATAAATATGATCTACAGTATATGACTTGTTTGCAAATATTGTGAGGCGGCACATTGGAGAGATTGTGTCTCGAGAGGTTGCGATAGAGACGCGTCTCCCGCTTTCGGGTAGAGTGAAATGTGCGAGTTTATAATGCGGTCAGGCCATGTCGCTATCTGCAATTCCGGGAAGGAAGGGCATGCTTAGGCCTGTCACGATATCTGTTTTTCGTTGTACGATACATTGCACTCAATTATATCGCGATAAACGATATTATTGTCATTTTAAGACTATTTTAGGCCACTCATTTTAGAATGCCACAATGACATTATAATAGCATCATAACGCAAGTACACTCTTCAAAATAAAACATAATTAAATTAAATATTCTTAAGAATAAAATATTAAGTCATTTTAATAATTTAATGATTAGGCACTGGAATCAGAATGTGAAAACGCATGTCCAAAACAAATAATAACAAATGTTAAATGTAAATTCTATAGTGTTTTTCTTAACCATACTGACACTGACACCTCAAATAGAGATAGTGAGGTTGTGCAATCAGCTAAAATGTTGCAAGAATTGGTTTTTACGTATGGGCGATATATATTGCATCACCTAAAATCATTGAGGTCATGTCTATGTATTGTGCGATAAGTCGATATATTGATTATTGTGACAGGCCTAGGCATGCTGTCTGTGCAGTGAGTTTATCGGACCAGGTCACCCACGGTCTCAAGTAGGCCTGTGACGATATATATTTTTTTGTTGTACGATATATTGCACGAAAATATATTGCGAAAAACTATATTACTGTCATTTTAAGACCGTCTTAGGCCACTCATTAGTGGCATAAGCATGGGACGATAACATTTTAAAGGTATACTGCAGTTTGGAATAGTCAAGGTTTTCATACCGCCAAAATTTTCTGCTATACCGTTCCTAAGGTGTGTGTAAGATTTTTAATTTACATTTTTTTTAGGTGTAAATTGTAAAGACATCTGTGTTTTCGAAACAAATGAAGACCTCAGAAGTCAATGACCCACTTGAATTATTTGGCTTGATATGTTTACTGCCCCAAAATACTTTAAATGTTTCTCAAAATAAAATATATTTTGTTCAAGGGGGAAAAAGGTTTTTTTTTTTAGCCAGACATTTAAAAAGAATATATAGCAGTCATCCCAATACCGTGAAACCGTGATATTTTTATCCAAGGTTATTATTCCGCCATAATCTTATACCGGCCAATGTCTAATGAGCAATATATATTGCATCACCAAAAATTATTCAGGTCATGTCCATGTATTGTGCAATAAGTCGATATATTGATTATTGTGACAGGCCTACGTGTCAAGTTTAGTCTATGTTCTTACTCCAAGCTGTCAACAAAAATAGTTTCATAATGCGATGCACGCTATCGAATTGACATCACAACATAAACATATAGCCTAGATGAGTTCCAGCTCCAATCTGAAAAAAATAGTGGTAAGTGTCAAATTATCCCAATTTGAACCTTATTAATGGGAACTATGGGGTAACCAAGCAAGGCAAGGCAAGGCAAGTTTATTTATATAGCACATACACGGTGGCAATTCAAAATGCTTTACATTGACAGGAATAAAAGAGACAAAAACAAATAATAAAATTTCTTAAAAAAACATTAAAAAAATGAAAAGCAAAAGAAAGACATAATAGTACGATCTGTGTGATCTTGAAGCTGATTCCAGCAACATAGTAACTAAAGGCAGATTCACCATGCTTTGTCCGAACTTTTGAAATTTTTAGTTTATATGACCCTGATGATCTGAGTGATCTGTTAGGTATGTATTCAGTGAGCATATCTGAGTGAGTGTATTGAGTGTGAGTGTTCTGGTCAGAATTCTGGCAGCAGTGTTCTGGATGAGCTGCAACTGTCTGACTGTCTTTTTGGGAAGGTCACTGAAGAGTCCGTTACAGTAATCCACCCTGCTGGTGATAAAAGCATGAACAAGTTTCTCTAAGTCCTCACTGGAAACAAAGCATCTAATTCTTGTGATGTTTTTGAGCTGTTAGTATGCTGATTTAGTTACTGCTTTGACATGACTGTTGAAACTCAGATCTGACTCCAGAGTCACACCAAGATTCTTGACCTTATTTTTGGTTATTTGACCCATAGAGCCAAGGAGGTACACGTTCACTTTGAGAACCTCATCTCTGTTCCTAAATGTAATGACTTCAGTTTTCTCTTTGTTTAACTGAAGAAAGTTTTGGCACATCCAATTGCTAATTTCATCAATGCATTGGCAGAGGGTGTCAATGGGGCTGTAGTCATTAGGCAGTAAGGCTATGTAGATCTGAGTGTCATCAGCATAGCTGTGGTAGGACATTTGGTTCTTTCTTACTGTGTGGCTTAGTTGGAGCATATAAAGGTTGAACAGGAGAGGTACCAGAATTGAACCTTGTGGGACTCCACATGTCATGGGTGTCCATCTCAACCTATAGCCACCTATATTGACATAGTAACCTCTCCCTTCACGGTAAGATTTGAACCGTTGGAAAACTGTCCCAGACAGCTCAACTCAGTTTTTAAGTCTATCCAGAAGTATGCTGTGATCGACAGTGTCAAATGCAGATCTGAGATCAAGCAATACCAGCACTGTTAGTTAAGAATTTGTATTTTGGCGTACATCATTGATTATCCTTATAAGGGTGCTCTCTGTACATTGATGTGCTCTGAAACCAGATTGAAAATTGTCTAAACACCCCTTGAAGTTTAAGAACTTGTTAACCTGGTTAAAAACAACTTTTTTAATGATTTAGCCAATGAAAGGGAGATTTGAAATCGGACTGTAGTTGCTCAGTAAGGTGTTTTCCAGGTTGCTCTTTTTCAAGAGGGGTTTAACAACTGCAGTTTTAAGTGAATTAGGAAAAGTCCCTGAGAGAAGTGAAGCATTGACTGTTTAGAAATGGATCTTCTAAAAGTGGTTAAAACACACTCAGTAAACAGTGGTGAGATCGGTGAACTGATGACCTTCATGGCCAATCACAGTCATTTCTGTTGAGCACGTTAATACAATGACAAATAGGCTCAGTTTAAGAATGTGCTCAACACTGCTCAAATGTTAGCAGGAAATAGACCTTTTTAAAATTTCAGATTGGTATCGTATTCCAGTATTGTGTTAATGCTAATGCATACATTCTCCATATTCATGACATGTTCTATGCCAGTGTTTCTCAACTGGTGGGTCGCAACCCAAAAGTGAGTTGCGGGAACATATTTCTTGGGTCGCGGAGTGTGTGGTCAAAAAACATGCATTTATTATTTATTTTGCAGTTCAGTTTAGTTTATGGTAACTGAACCTTTCCTAACCGCTGTTTACAGTATATGTCGTTTCTACTTTGTAATAATTCTATAATTTGATACATTTTGTTAAATGACAGCAATAAAATATTGTTTATTTGAAAGTCTTGGTGATTTTTCTCACGATTTATCTGTCACTACTGGTGTATGTTAAGAAATAAATACAAATTAATTTTAATTCCTAAAATTATATTATAGTAGGGGTGGGCGATATGGAAAAAATATCATATCACGATTTTTTCAGGGGAAATCACGATTCACGATTTTTATCCCGATTCTTTTTCAAGTTGGTCTCTTAAGACTATTTTGCAAGTTACAAAGGTACAATACAACCAAACTAATGTCCCCATATAAAAATATACTCTTACCATGTATGTTTAAGTATATTTTAATCAAATAAAGATTTAATAAATTTAGTTCAGTCGAAAAAAACTGCTGCTATAGTTACGAAGTGACGTGCGTGTGTTCAATACAGCACGAGCTGCAGTTAAAGGCTGTGCAGAGTGTGAGTCACCTGACATTAAGCGAGTGGCGCGGGCGGGCAGGGGCCACTTGTACTTTAAGCTTTTAGGGGGCACACTTTAACATACATCACAAACTACTTAAACAAATATTCAAAGTCATTTTGTTCATGCATCACTCTGCAGTCTTCATAAACAAGCTAATAAAATTACTTAAACTCTAAATAATCTTCCTTGTTAATTTATTTGACAAGTAACTTTGTATTGTTGTGAGATAACACAATTCTAACTTTCAAGTACATCAAGGCACATTTTTGCACCTTAACAGATACAGCTGAAGTCAGTTTTTTTGCCCTTCAATTAATTTAAAATAATGTTTTCCAAGTGATCTTTAACAAAAGAAAAAAATGTCACAGTATTTCTTGAAAAACAAAAATAATTCTTCTGGAGTCATAATAAGTCTTATTTCCTATAGTTTATTTCTTGAATAAAATTACAATTTCATTTAAAAATGTAATTTAAAATAAAACTTTTTAAAAATACAATTTTAAGGTCAGTATTATGAGCCACCTTAGGAAATATTTACAGTATATTTTTCATTGTGTACACCAAACAGTCATACAATAACTTAACTAGGTTATGTTAACTAAAGTTAGAATAATTAGTCAAGTCTTTAAATTACACTTTAATCTGAATACAACTATCTTGCAAAATAACTAGTAAAATATTATGCACAAACTGTCACCATGGAGAAAATAAAGTAGATAAAGTCTGACATCAAAAATGAATGAAGGCAAAACTAAACTAGAGAATATTTCTTTCAACGTGACTGGAAACTCAATTTGATCAACGTGTTACATCTGTTCTCCGGTACTTACTGACTGTTTGTAAATTCAAGACTGCATTTCGTAACGTAAAACTATGTATTTGGGGGTAAACTTCTGTGGAATGCGGGGAACTGATTACGCAGCACCGTGACTGACAGAGAGAGCAAGTGCGGCAGTGCGTGCGAAAGAAGAGAGAGCGAGTGCGCGCGAAAGCAGAAAGAGGGGAGTGCATGCGACACCAAGCGCGCGAGAGAGACCCCAGTCATATGTCCGCAGTTTGCCGCCGATGGCTGATCTCACTTTTCCGTGGCATTTTGACAAAATACGCGGCCAAATTTAGGGTGGCCAAGCTTGTTGACAAGGGGTGGCGGGATGAATTTTGGTGTGGCGCCCCACCATGGAAGAATGAATGTAGCGGAAAACAATGCACTAAATATGGCGATACAACGATTTTTCAGAAAAAGCAGATCGTGCAGTCATTTTAATCGTCCACGATTAAATATCGTATTATCGCACAGCCCTATATTATAGTTCCTAAAAATTTGGGTCGCGGCTTGATGACCCTGTAAAAATGTGGGTCCCATGGCCAAACCAGTTGAGAACCACTGTTCTATGCTATGAATATAAAGGTGTCATGAAAGTCTTATGAACACCCCTTCAAGTGAAGCCTTACCCTACATTCTTTTTAGGATTCTCTAATGAATAGAAGATAAAAGCAACATAATTTAAATATTATATGTGTAAACTAATTACTATTAAACTAGGTAATTTTATATATATATATATTTTAATTACATATTACCATGACAGATATTTCAGTCATAAAACATTTCTTACAGTCAATATTATGCTTTTCTTTTCCAAGTGTTGTTGTTTTTGTAAAGTTCTGTTTTCACTGTCCGCCACAGACTATTATTACCTTCAAAAAGACTGATTGTTAGACTGTTTTTGGCCATTTCTATAGTGAGACTGTGACAGTGTAATGGCTTGAAACATTTTAATGGACATTCATACCTCGCTTTCATGAATTGAATTGGTTTATGACCAAGAAAGAGGGACAATTTCCACTTAATGATTTTGTTTGCCACTTAAATGATGGTGTTATAATGTCCGACGTATTGATTCTGGTTGTAAGTGTCAGCGCTGGACAAATTAAATGTGCGCCTTATGGAGAAAAGCAATTGGATTATCAGCCTCAATCTTCAGATCGTTACATTAGTAATCTGGTGGTCAGGCATTTATGTGAACTTCCCAAATCATATTCTCACAGAAGACTGAAGCCCTTGACAGAAATTACCCTTTATACTTAAAAACAAATCGATACGTTCTGGGCTTTGTTAATTCGGGGTGCGTTTTCAAAGCTGTAGCTCGATTATTGTTGAAGAAATATGTTTGCAGAGTTTTAGGATAGATGGGTCAATAAATGTTGAACGGACAGTTTGTGGGCTCAAAATGAACTCCAAAAAATAATAATAATAACCCTGAAAATTATCAAACGTATTACACTTAGAAATGTCAGACTGCTATTTTATTGAAATAACATACAATATGGACACACATTACAATAAGGTTTTATTAGTTCTTGTTAGTTCATAATATACCAGTAATGTTAGTTATAGTTAAAATTGCACTTTAAAGTTAGAGTAGGTGATCTGCCAAAATACTATCCGTTAGCATAATATCTTTGAAACATAGTCCCTCCCCTGTCTCAAAGCCACGCCTCCTGTACACCTGCCTACAAAACTTAATTTACCTTATGAGTAATTATAAAGGCACAGTAGCTTAAATTTAGATATTTGGTAAATAGGTTTGTCTACCTTTTTCTTGTAACATTTGGTAGTACTGATGTTTTTTGGTAGTCTCTGACTTTTTTTGTTTGTAGATAAATAGAAACAAGTTATTCTATTCTTTGAAATTCTGTGAAAACATCTGCTATGAAAACACCTTCACCTTATCAACTTCTTCAGGCCTTGTTCAAAAGCTTTCCAGAAAAAAACAGAGTCCCCTCTGGTGCAATACTAATTTGGTATACTGATTTTTAATTTTTAAATCTCATGTTTGTATATTGGTTGAATTATATTGCAAATCATTTTTAAAAGTATAAGATGATGTTCAGAAAAATAACGAAAGCACTTTGGCATAAAATCCGATTTTACCACTTGTAAAAATAGTCATGAAATGGACTAAAATAGTTTTCTAAGCTGACAACCTGTCTAGCATACATATCAAGGGGTCAAATATTAACACTGAATAGGTTGTCAACTTGTACCCTGAGGTGTCCACATAAGTTACATTATCAGTTTTGGCCCCCTGACTAATTGTTCAAAAATGAACCAATGTGGTGTGAAGTGTGAATATAAACCCAACTTTCATTCATTCATTCATTTTCTTGTCGGCTTAGCCCCTTTATTAATCTGGGGTTGCCACAGTGGTATGGATCACCAACTTATCCAGCATGTGTTTTACTCTGCGGATGCCCTTTGAGCTGCTACCCATCACTGTGAAATATCCATACACACTCAATCACACTCAAAATTTCGAGAGGAGCACATGATATGATTAAGCACACCTGGCTGACCATCTGTAATCAGTAATGATCCTATCAGAGCGATCCAAGCTTACTATAAATGGATCGTTTTCTCCCTACTGCTCTATCTTTGTTTTAGAGGAAAACCCCCTTCCACCCCATCTCCTCCCTTTTCTAAGGGGGAGCTTACTAGACCTACCTGATCTTGGATCCCCTTATATGCTTATTGACTGGGCGGGAGCCTTGTCACAACACGTCTGTGCATCCAACCCATTCGTAAAAAAACAACAAAATCTACATCAGCTTTGCGTGACTTAAATAGTTTTAAAACAACAGTACCTGTTTAAAAGATATACTTCAGCCATGGTGTCGTCCTTCCATCAGCGTGCAAAACTAGCTCTAATATGGATTCAGAATTTGATTCAGCATTTGTTTTTACCACTGTCGCTCTCTCTGTTGTGTGCACTTCAATGTGTCGCGCGTGCATGCACAAACGGCGGAACTGCGTGAACCGAGTGTGCAGATGTACAAATCTACATTTGTTGACAGTTTGTGCTCCTTTTCAGAATAATGGGAATTGTCAGCCCGACAAATCTTAATTGGATGAACTTTTTTTAGTTTTATACCCTACCTAGACCTTACAAATACATATAAATACATTTAGATAATTTACTTTAATCATTACTATTGGAATGTGAAGAGACTTTCAACCAGCACAACAAATATAGTCTCTAAAGACAATCACCTACATCACCTTTAATGTTAGTTCTCAGTATCACAGTAATGTTAGTTATAGTTAAAACTGCATTGTAAGCTGAATACTAGTATCTTGAGAAATGTCTAGTAAAATATTATCTACTGTAATTATGGCAAAGATGAAAAAAAAATTCTAAATGAGTTAATAAAACTATCATGTTTAGAAATGTGTTAAAACAAATTCTCTCTATTAAAAAAATGGGGAAATATACAGGGGGGCTAATAAACCTGAGTTCAACTGTATATAACTGAAATGAACAAGAACAGTGGTGGAAAAAACTACCAAAAATAGCCCATCAATGGCAGGCGGACGCAGCCAACAACATCAGAGAGACACAACAAAAGAGGCTGTGGCCTATAAAGCACAGTCCTACAGAGAAAAAACAACTGCAATTTTTTGAGGCAGCCTCTCGGCGGGGCGCGATCACGGAGGACACACAGATTCAGAGGAGACGTCAGGATGAAAGAGTGCTGCAGGTGACGGGCCAAAAGGTGGAGCACAGATGACCAGGAGGAGAAGAAGACTGAGGCAAACTGGGAGTGCTGCAGGTGCAACAGTGGCCGACACATCTCTGACACAGAGATGAAGATGACAATAAGAGAGAAGTAGAGAGATGGAAATGACAAAAGAGAGATGGAGTTTTACTTTGAACGTCTATTCACAAACAAAGCTGCAGATTTCCATTTAAACAACAAACAGAATTGTAATATAAACAACAATAAAACCATCATTAAAGTTCATGAAATCAAAACTAACCATATTATTTTGTTAGCTCACATTGCTAGTTCTGTGGTGAACTGTTGTGTGAATCTGTTGTAATAACTATCCCGAAACTTTTTTTCACGATCTTTCTGAATGAAATATCTACAGTAATTTACCACAGTAGGAAAAACAAGCCATGCCCATTGTTTTCTCATTTACTATTCTGTTTCTCTAGGAATTCACACTGTTTTGAAGATGTTTGGACATACTCAAATTGTTAATTACGATCGGAGTTGGTTAAGTTTACAAGGGTATAATAACGCTTTTGTGTGCTGGTTGCTGGGGTGAATCAATCAACCAGCCAGAGCCACGTGACTTTCCCTCAAAAATGGACTATTTATTGTAGGCTTAATTTGATCTAATTAGTTTATCAATGACTGCGGATGAGAGACCAGCTGCGATCCATCATATCATGTGCTCCTCCTGAAATTAGTTTATAAAACTGTCCTATGTAAACAAACAGAAATAAATCAACCCTAAACATGATTTAAATCAAACCACTTTAAAATAAATTAACATCATATTCCAGTAATCTTGGTTTTTCAAAGACAACCAAAAAACAACTTTGGAAATGTGTTTTAATACAGAAATGTATTAAAACACATTTCCATTTCCAAAAGATTTAGAAAAAACCCAGCATAGCAACAAACATTTCATATTCAGAAAACAAGTCTGTCTTATTCCATATATAACAAATTATTAGATAGATGGATAGTTGGTTGCCTGCTTGCTTGGATGGTTGGTTGGTTGGTCGCTTGGTTGGTTGGATGGATGGATGGATGGATGGATGGCTGGCTGGCTGGCTGGTTGGATGCCTGGATGGTTGGTTGGTTGATTGCTTGAATGGTTGGTTGGTTGGTTGGTTGATTGGTTGGTCACTTGCTTGGTTTATTGGTTGAGTGGTTGGTTCATTGGTTGCTTGGATGGTTGGTTGGTTGGTTGGTTGGTTGGTTGGTTGCTTGGGTGGTTGATTGGTTGGTTGGTTGGTTGGTTGATTGGTTGCTTGGATGGTTGGTTGGTTCATTGGTTGGTTGGTTGGTTGGTTGGTTGGTTGATTGGTTGATTGCGTGAATGGTTGGTCTCTTGCTTGGTTGGATGGCTGGTTGGTTGGTTGGATGGCTGGTTGGTTGGTTGGTTGGTTGATTGCTTGAATGGTTGGTTGGTTGGTTAGTTGCTTGGTTGGTTGCTTGGTTGATTGGTTGGTCACTTGCTTGGTTTGTTGGTTGTTTGGTTGAGTGGTTGGTTGATTGGTTGCTTGGATGGTTGGTTGGTTGGTTGGTTGCTTGGGTGGTTGATTGGTTGGTTGGTTGAATGGTTTGTTGGTTGGTTCATTGGTTGGTTGGTTCCTTGGTTGGTTGATTGCTTGAATGGTTGGTCTCCTGCTTGGTTGGATGGCTGGTTAGTTGGTTGGATGGTTGATTGGTTGGTCGCTTGGTTGTTTGGTTGGCTGGCTGGTTGATTGGTTGGTAGATCGGTTGGTTGGTTCAATTTAATTCGCCTTTATTTCTATAGCGCTTTTCCTATGTTGATTGTGTCAAAGCTACTTAACATAGAAGTTCTAGTAAATTGAAACTGTGTCAGTCCAGTTTTCAGAGTTGAAGTTCAGTTTAGTTTAAATTTCACTGCTGAAAGTCTAAGCACTTGGTTGAAAAGTCCAAACACTTGGTTGGTTGCTTGACTGATTGATTCATTAATTAAAGGTTTACAACCACAGCTGGAGGTTAACAAAAATGATTTATAGTATTTCTTAAATTACCTATTAATTGTATTTAATTGTATTAACACAAACCCCAACTCTAAACCCACCTCTCATAGTAATGTAAAAAAATATTAATTATTGTTATAGTGTCACAAAAGTTCTATGTTAATGTGAGTATCCAAAGCTGTATCCCATCTAGACTTTCTCGTGGATGACACAGGGTGGTCTGAGAAGGGCAGGGTCACTGTTTCCTGATGTGAGGAAATATAATGCTGAACAGAACTTATTACATATATGTGATCTCGCATTACAACACCTGTGCAGCCGTAGTGGCAAATGCCCCACACTGGACGAGAGATTCTTTCAGTCACCTGCGCTGGTGGAAATGAGCAATACAACATCTCCGTATTATGAAAGGAAATGTCAGGAAAGAAGGAGGTTATTCTATGACCTGCAAATATAGTTTCACCTTGTTCAATGTTAAAGTTGCAAACAGGATTTGCAAAAATATTATTTCTGTTTTTCAGTATGTCATATTTAATTATGCCTGTTTTACAGAACAATCACTATTATACAATTATTTGCCTCATTTTCCTAACTTGCCTAGTCAACCTAATTAATCTAGTAAAGCTTTTGAATTGCACTTCGAGCTGAATATTAGTATCTTGAAAAATATCTAGTAAAATATTATGTACTGTCATCATGGCATAAAAGAAATCAGTTATTAGAAGTTAGTTATTTAAATTACCTGTCCAATCAGAGTTGAACAAACACCACAGAAGCGTCCAGTCGCTCCACAAACTGAGCCGAAGCCAGCAGACGCGTGTTCTTGTCTTCAAAAAAAGAGCTCAAAGGCATTAAAATGATATATTGCTGTAATTTCCATTTTATTTCATTTGAAACTAATCATTTGTTACTTAAAGCGGTTGTTTGGGAATAAAAAAAGTGTTTGGCACATAACCGGCTCATTTAACCAATGAGAGAAGCACGGAATGTTTGTTTATAGTTCACTGTAGCATAAATCACATACAGCAACATTCATTATGATCAGCAACTGCAGTCAAACTTTATTGGAACATCAAAAAATGCAAAAGTGTAAACATTTAAGAGCTCTCCCAATTAATAATCACACTAACTGACAGAAGTCTTGTCGCCTATTCAAGTTTTAGGAACAACAAATAATAACTTGACTTCTAGTTGATCATTTGGTATCAGAAGCGGCTTATATGAAAGGCAAAGGCCTCTAGATTACGCTTAGTTTACCATAATAAAATATGATCATGCCTTAATTTTTAATTTTTTAATTAGGACAGTAAGGTCTGACTTTGCTTTGATAGAAGTCTTGTCATTCAACGGAAATAATGTACAGTATAGAATATAAAGTCATAGTAAAAAGTGGGCTCCCCAAAGGACACGGTATAGTTTGAACACTGGTTACAGGTTTTAAACATTTTTTTAGTAAATTTCCATTCATGCTCAACAAAACAAAACAAAAAAAATCTCTTTAATGCAATTTCAAAAACACTATTGATAAATGTTTCATTTTTACAACCGTATCTCTATGAAAGGCATGCACCTCGAGATCAAACTTTTATTTGTTTTTAGTTTAACCTTTTTCTTTCTTTCTTTTGTGAGACTTTTATTTTGACCTTTGTTCAAGTCACCTGACGATTCAATATGGTGTCTTTATTGTACTCAGGTAGACACGCTAAGGAAGACTCTAATGACTGATTTGAGATTTTGGAGTAATGTGATTCTGCCTGCTTCCTGCTTCGTCTTCTGTCCTGCCCTTCGCCTGCCAGCCTTTACGTGTCACGTTGGATACAGGTAAGACTAACAACCAACACAGTGTTACTTACAGGAAGTGTGTAACTAGACAGCATCTTAAAGGTGGTTTTATTGCTTTCAGTGCTACATTAGTTTTCATTTATTTGACATAAAACTAAGAGGAAATAGAGGAGAGAGGAACAATTAGAATATTTTGCCTTGTTTACTGAAAAGTGTGGTTTAAAAACACAAATTCTAAACGATGTCAATCTAAATATTAAAATGGATATCATAATAGTTTATGAATAACTGTTTTAATAATTGTTTGAAATGTCAAATATTCTGGTATGATAACCTTGCATAAAAATATCACAGTTTTACGGTATTGTGATTGCTGCTCTAAAATATATATGTATCTTTTTAAATATATGGGTAAAAAACAACAACTTTTCCCCCTTTTAAACACAATTTTTTTTATTTTTAGGAACTTTTAAAATATTACATGTAAATACAATAAACATGTCAGGCCAAATAATTCAAATGAATCATCAGCTTCTGCTGTCTTCATTTGTTTCAAAAACACATTTCTTTACAATTTAAAATGCCGTCTTTGGATATCTTTTCTGCTGGAGATACTGTTGTCCTAAGAAAAAAAAAAACATAAATAAAAATGCTTAACCATATTTTAGGAATCAGGATTTTTGCAGACGATACTGAGTACCGATTCCTTGTCATGGTGATCGGCTGATACCGAGTACAGATTCTGATGCTCCAAGCTTTATATAACTTTGCCATTACATAAGCACAATTACCCTTGAAATATGAGATCTCACCTTACCTAAGATAATAAAGCAACGATGCTGCAGACATGTAATGGTCAGAAGCAGCTTTACAAATAGAAAATAGATAAAACAGATAAAAACGGTAAAAGAAAATAACTAATAATGCAATTTGGAAAACATTGCTCATGTGTTGTAGAGCTGCTGGTGCATAACCCAGACGCATAACCTGGATGCATCTTCCTCTGCTTGTAAATTTGTAAACCCACTTGCAATAGGTTCATGAAATCGGCCAGATCAACGAGTACTTGAAGCATTTGAAATGCCTTTCAGGCATTCTGTCTGAATGGGGAAACTTCAAATTCTTCAAAACTGTTTGCCAAGATTATGATTTCATTACATATTTGGAACCACCAATAAACTTAAACAACAACAGCCTCATAAGTTTCGTTTCTTAACGTCCAAATCAAACAAAATCAGAATTTTTTCAGTTTGTCCGAGCTCATGCGCATGCGCACTCAAAAGGAACGAAATTACAGCACCAACCTCATTTATGGCCGTGCTACATATTATCGTTCTCTGGATAATGATCGTTAGATCGCGCTGCTCTTCTAAAGTAAGCCACAACTTGGTCTTGATGGCGAATCTCCTCCAGAAATGACAGCGACTCTTTATTTACAAGTTTGTGGGTGTTTGAGCAGTTGCTGTCATGTGATGTGTATTTGATAGGACAGGCTGTACCTCAGGCTCCTTTCATACAGATTACAAAACCAAAAAACCTTTAGTTTTCAAGCTTTGTGTGGGTATTTCTTATGTCAGTGAAGCAAGTATTTACTGAGATTCCAGTGCGTTTGTTGACCACAAAAAAACTGTCGTAAAAGCACACGTCTGGTCCAAGCCTCTCCCTGGAGAAACGTCAGTCTATAGCGATCGCTGATTGGCTCCTATACTAGTAGGCGGGGCTTTGTTCGCCATATTGACCGTTACACTTTTCCCCATTTAAAACTATATGAGTGACTTGTCTTGCGTATTCTACAGTCTTTTCTACTATGTGGTTGTTTGTAAGTCAATTAAGGTGGTTGCTAGGGTGTTGCTATGCAGTTTCTATGGTGATCCTCGTATATGGTGATCCTCATATATATGTTTTTCCTCCACTATTCTGTCAGGGCCAATACAGCAAAGTTATTGGTTTGCAGCAAGCATTTTTGTCGGGGGAGCTGTACGAGAATTGGAGAATGGCGGACTTTGACTTTTATTAGTTGAGATCATTACCATTCAGACACATCACCTATATCCATGCTGCTGTGTTAGCACATGTTTAAAATCCGCCAGATTACTGGCAGCGCTAATGGTTGAAATAGACCAGGCAAGAGACCTGCTGCACTGCAATCCACTGTGTCTGTATTCAGACCCGGGGATTCAGTAGGAGAGAAGTCCTCCTCATTTATAGTGTTTAATTATACACGATTATTTTTATGAAGATATAACAAATGTTGGTTATGTGAATATGAAATTACGAATAACTGAAGCAGGACATTAAATTACTGTTTATTTCTTTGCATTTTAACTTTGTAAACTATAAAATCATGGGTCTCCTCATGGTTTGGGCCTGATTTTGTGAGCCAAGTGACAGTTGCTCACGCCACTTTTTTTCCCTTGCTCTGCTGGCTACGCCCACTCTTCCCTCTGCCCGTAGCAGTCCACTCCCATCTCTGAGGTAGACTTGAATTGAAACACATGGCCCTTTAACTAATGAAACCTTATTGTAAAGTGTGACCACTCTGCTTTACAGTGCTTTCAATGTACAGTATGAAAATATAGCGTCAACATCATGCCTTTTTATTATTTTTTTTTTCAAAAAAAGAAATAAAACAATATGTTTAGAACAGTATGAGTCAATGATAACAAGTAGTTCATTTTTTGGGACAAACTAACCCTTTTAAAGGTCATATTCTGAGAATAATGTACTGTACTATGCAACAGTAGGCTGTAATAATGATCCATTAAAGAGTGGCTTATACTCTGCCCTCTCTCTTTCTGCTCACTGTTATTAAGAAGCACAGACTTTACTTAAGTGAGGCTAAAGTGCTCATATTTAGCTTCATTTCTCTTGGGCCGCGGGGCTTGACTGCTTTGGACGCTCTGTTATGTTATGCTATATAACCTGCTTGTCAAAGCGAGCCGCTCTGAATGGTCTCCTTCACAGTTGCCATGACTTTGGCTGTGATTGATTTCTCAGTGTCTTTTCTGACAGCTTCGCTCCAGCATATATTGAAATGGCAGAAGTGGTCGGACCTTCACCCCCTTTATGAGACGGCCTATTCTTCACAGTTAAAGGTGCTCTTCCACTTTGCTTATGCAGTGAGGCTTAAACTACCTTCACTTTTGGTACTTTTGTGCTAAATCAGTGTCTGAAAGCCTTGAGTAAGCTGCTACAGAGCCGGCAGCCATGCTTTCCATTTATTTTAAGATCAGAGGTGTGATATTTCTTGATTAAAAATGAGTCACTTGAAGGAAATAATTATGCCAAATATTGCATTTTGAAAATTAATTGAAATTTTTTCATTTATTACTGACAACTAAATTTCTTAATGTGATTAATTGTGGGTGAGTAAATGAACAGGGAATGTTCATTTTTGGGTGAACGACCGCTTTACATAATTTCATCGTCACGTATTCTGTGAATTACTTATGGTTGCAGTTGTTTTTGTGGTGGTTTTTGGGGCTTTTGGTGGTTACTAGGGTGTTGCTATGCAGTTTCTAGGCTGATCCTGAACCTTGCTAGGGTGTTGCTAGAGTAAATTGGGTGGTTATTCTGTATAGAAGCTGGTGTGTTGCTCTGCAGTTGCTAACTTGCTAGGATGTATTTATACGTTTTCTAATAATAATAAAAAAATCATGATAATTAATAATAATTTCTTACATATATATATAGCGTTTTTCTGGCTACTTTCTGGCTAATGTCTCATCCGAAAGAACAACCAACTGCAGATCAATCATAAAAATCGCATACTAACGTCTGCAATTATATGGAATAAATTAAAAAATGCAACATATATGAACACATACAGCTCTTTACAGTCTCCGATATGATACCAATTACAGAAAAACTACACACAGCATATGTTTAGTCCTTATTTGGGTTCAAAATCAACATGCAACATACAGCCTGTCAGTGCAAACCTCTCATTGGTAATTATCTTTAATCTTCACCAGCACATGTAACCTCTGTTAGAAAGTAACTCCGTCATTCCTGACTTCATAATAGTCCAGAAGGTGATGATAATAGCCAAACAGGACAGTTTGTTCATGGTTTAAGTTGCTGAAAGAATCATTTGCTCCTTTGTTTTGTCTGGCTTCTCCTTCGTTTTTAGCGCTTCACTCTTGCATTTGTCCATTTCTGAAAGAATCAGATGTCAGAAGCACTTCAATAATCACGCGCACGTTATTAATATGAGCTCAAGAAGTTTGTTATTTCAGATATGGATGCGTGACTCGCGCGAGAGAGAAAGTGAAACTGCTCGTGCTTTAGACAGCCTTGTAAACAACTACAGCTCGGGTTGACCATGGCTTGTTATTAAATGTATATATTATTATGGTGTAATGTTTAGGCGTGTATTTAAAAATGGCGGTTTCCTGTTTTCATTCTCCTGCTAGTGTACGCTGGTGACGTATATCTGTACACCAATAGCGTTCAGCTGCACGTCTTTCTCCGCCTTTTGGTACCATTTTGTCTTGCTAGGTACCCTTTGCAAAGGGTACCCAAAAAGTGGTACAGTAAGGTACGGTTCACCTTTTGACAGAGGAAGCGGCCATAAAAGCGTACCAAACCATACCGTACCGTACCACACAGTGTAAAAGAATTGTACAATCATATCCAATGCTAATGAGAAAGTAAAGCACTTTGAGCTTAGGGGCAAGTTTAGATACATATTCGTATCAGTTTATACTTAAAGTTATTTTGTAAACTTTTATTTTTTAAATGTCATTCATTTTAATTTTTGGGGTAGACATACAGTATATTGTATTGTGATACTGACCTAAGATGCAAAGAAGGTTTAACGGGTCCTTACTGTTTTTCTTTATTGTATATAAATGTTCAATTCAATTCAATTCACCTTTATTTGTATAGCGTTTTACAATGTAGATTGTGCCAAAGCAGCTTCACATTGAAGGTTATAGTAAATTGAAACAGTGTCAGTTCAGTTTTTAGTGTTGGAGTTCAGTTCAGTTCAGTTCAGTGTGGTTTAATATTCACTACTGTTGACTGCTAAATGTTAAGAGTAAACATGTTTTAAACAAATGAAATGGTTGCAAAAGGATGAGAAAGGTAGGTAACACAATAGGTAACACATTACAAAAAAGTCTCATTAGTAAACCTTAACATGCCTAAATGAGTTGCTCATGTGATTGGCTGATTAGAATTTTGTGTTAATGGCCCTGTTTCAGTGTCTTTCATGTGTTTCAATTCGATTTCAGTCACTTTTCTTAAGATGCGTGTGACTTCTGCGTGCATAACAGAATAAAATAAAGGAAAATCAGTCAGATGTTCAACAAATTTATGACAAGGTGGCTCTGTGGTTAGCACTGTGGCCTCACTGCAAGAAGGTCACTGGTTCGAGTCCTGGCTTGGTCAGTTGTTATTTCTGTGTGGAGTTTGCATATTCTCCCAGTGTTGGTGTGGGTTTCCTTCGGGTGCTCCGGTTTTCCCCACAGTCTAAACACATGCACTATAGGGACTAAATTGACTGTAGTGTATAAGTGTGTGTGTGTGTGTGAATGGGTGTTTCCCAGTTCTGGGCTGTAGCTGGAAGGCCTACCCTAGCCTCCAAAGTGTTTTTGCAGACTGTTTTTATGAAAATAGAATAATTTTTTTTTGCCATTTGAGGCTGGTTATTTTCACACACTTTTGCCACACAACTGAGTTTAAACCCTTTATAAAAGTGATTTTTGCACAATAGGTCCCCTTTAAGAATGTTTCCTGCATATGGTCAAATAATATCACAGTGAGTCAATTCCTCAATGACAGAGTCAAGTCCTGCGATGCATGTTACTTATTTTTTAATTTCTTTTTTATTTCTGTTATACTCCCATACGTGTGACAATAGGGATGAAAAGCCCATTGAAACTTTAATTTCATGCTGACTTGAAATCCTTTTGGCCCTTTATTATCTGTAGGAAATACATTACAGTGTTTTTTTCTCTCTCGATATGGCTTTGTATATATTTTTTCTTTTTAAAATGTATCTTTTATTCGATAGAAGAATGCTATGCGAGTTTGGAATGGCACAGTTTTAGTTTTCATTCTGTTCACATAGACCACTTTAAATAACTGCTTTTTCTTAGTGTAAAAAAACATTAACCATTACATAAATAAAAAATAAAAAAATCCAATTAACTCCTTAAATCCAAAAACGGTAGTTTAGTTTTTCTCTACATCACAACTGCAAACAATATTAATTTTAAGTTTTTACCCTGATTGTTCCACTGACATTTAAATGGAAAGTATGAAGAATATATTTTTTAAATGAGCAAAATTAGCTTTTTTTTTTTTTTAAAGAACTGTAAATAAACTTTTGTTAAATAAAAATGTTCCATGGATTTTGAAGGTCAGTGAAAAACCTTGATGTGAAAACCATTTTTATAATCTAAATAACTTTTCTCCCCTGAACTAGATTGTAAAGCCATTTTTGTAAAATATAAATATTCTGTAGATGTGAAAGATTCTGTGGATCCAGCAATGCAATATACAACCTTTATTTATTTATTTAATTTAAAAACAAAAACTTATTTGGGGACATTTTATGTTCCTATAAATAAAGTTTTTAAAAAGGTTTTAAGAAGAACCCTTTCAACCAAAAACCTTTTTTTTATAAAGGTATAAAATTATAATTTTCATATAATTTTCATTTTTAATCCTGAGGGTATTTGGGGGGACTGGAGAAGTTCTGATATGCTCTGACATTTGCCTATTTTCAAATGCTTATAAACATATAAGTGACTAAAGTGTAATACCACTGTAAACAGCACAAACTGGGCTACATTAATACGTAAGCAACATTTATGTACAAGATTGTGTTTTTGAGAAACGTTCATGTGTGGTTAGTAAAAAACAAGTCACTGAAATAACTACACGAAAAAATACCGAGGGCCCTATTTTACCCATCTAGGTGCGAATTCTGAAGTGCATGTCGCAAAAGCATTAAGGATGTGTCCGCTTTTTTTATTTCAAGGATGAAAAAATATGCTCTAACAGGGTTGTGCTTATTCTCTTAATGAGTTATTGTTTTTTTTTTTCTAGCATAACGTGCATTAAACCAATCAGAGTCTCATCTCACATTCCCTTTAAGAGTCTGTTGTGTCGCACCATGGCACATTTGCTATTTACATGGCAGAATTTGTAAGTATAAAAACTGAATGCTTCACTAGCGATAAAACAGTTAAACAGACCATCTGCAGCGAGGATAAAGAATAAGCCACCTCCATTCGGCTTCTTTACTTTCTCTTTACTTTTACTCTTTACTTTACTCTTTTAAAAAAATGGTGGAAATAGTGGAAACTCACTCCACTGAAGACATGCATTAGGCTACATATTTAATTTTGTTTGGTAAGCACAAAGTTTTGTTTCAAAACTATTTCTAAATTCATTTCTAATCTCCGGCAAACTAATAAATGAACAATAATAAAGTCTGATCAAAAAACTGAGTTATGTCCAAACACACGTCCTTTGTGTATTAAGCAATGTGTAAGCGTTTGGACATGCATAGGTGCATAACTACATACTGCTCTGCGCTGGACTTTAGAGCAGCTTTTAGTTGGTCAATAGCACGGTCTATTTTACTTCCTCAAAATAGCAATGCGCCTTAACACACCTCCTTTATAGACCAGCACACCCATGAGTCCACAAACTGGCGCAAATGGATTTGCTATTTAAACAACGTGGCCCAAAACGTGAAAATTACAGTTGCGCTGGTCGGAAAATAGCAACAAATCACGCCAAACATGTCTTGCGCCTTCTTGCGCTGGGTGTATGATAGGGCCCTGAATATTTGTTCACATGACTTTTGAGAACTGTATCTTGTAGCTTGCATTTTTGCTTCAAAATGATGTGAAAATCATCTTGTTTACTTGCTTACACGAAACAATATATTGATTGAAATTTCCTGAGACAACTAACAGCTCCATGGCTGTATGAACTATCATTACTAATGCAGGGATTCACAAACGTGAGAAGACAAAGACCTGCATGATGAGATAAATAAAGGGCCATGTGACTGAGGGGAGAGGAGAGGGACAAAATGTGTTACAACTTCTGTTTTTAGTTTGTTGCACTCCTGAGCAGTAGGGGGCAGTGTCTTCGAGGGTGTTTTATGTTTCTCTCTCCTCCAGTTCACTCATTATGTTGGAGACTTTTGGGATTAGATCTCAGGCAAGGCTGAGAGTGGCTCAGTGCCCGCATTGTTTCTACTTTCATCCCCATCCTTCCTTTCTTCCATCACTTTACATATTTGTACCTCAACTAAACAAGGAGCAGGGGAAGTTTTCAGGGAAGCTCTGGAGAGGAAGTGCTCAGTTTAATTGCTCTGAGCTGTTCACACACATAAATGCATGTCTAAAATGGGAAGACGAGTCCCAGATGCCCGTTTCCGTCGTATTAGCCTTTCATAAGCCCCAAGTGCATCGATATACTGTGATCTACGGTACATCTCATATAAATAATGTTCATGATGAGAGCTTGCGAATCTGCCCACATCAGCGTTTATTGAAGTGTAGTTCCCAGATGTAAAACCTCTTTTGGCCAATCTTCTTTCTTTAAAGAGCCACACATTAGTGATTCAATTCAATGTATCTTTATAGCGCTTTTGCAATGTAGATTTTGTCAAAACAGCTTAACATAGAAGTTTTATTAAATTGAAGCTGTGTCAGTTCAGTTTATAGAGTTTAAGGTCCGTTTAGTTCTGTTCAGTTCAGTGTGGTTTAATGTTCAATGCTGAAAGTCCAAACACTTAAGAGCAAATCCATCGATGCACAGCAAAAACTTCACCAAAAGTGAAGGAAAAAAAAAACCTCTAGGGAAACCAAACTTCTGTCGCAGAGCTGCAGTCTAGTGGCTGTTGGCTGGAGAATGCTGGACATCCATCATGGAGAAGCTGCAGATGTGTGTAGGTCATCTGCAGGTGTTCAGGCTGGCCCGCGGGATCAATGCGGAGACTCTGTCACTAGATTCTTTCAGGAATCAGTCTCAGCTCTTCACTTTTCCATGACCACCACAGCATCTGCTCAGGATACGGCCTGGTCCAGGATTATGAGATGGCTGATTTCAAAGCACAGTTTCTTGAAGCTTAAAAACTTTTCCATTTTTTTTTTTTTTGTTTTGCATCAGTGTTCAAAGCGTGTATCAAAGGTTATGTGATTTCAGTAAATGTGGCTTCATTGCATTATTATTGTTTCGAAAATTCAATGGTTCTCCACTGGGGGGCATTTTAGTGATAGCATAAAATTCACATGAATGATACAAATTAATGCAGTTCGCCCCTAGTGGTGATTAACTGAAAAGGTTTATTAGTTTTTGCCTGGTCTCTGGTCGGTTTTACCAGTCTGTAGATGTTTTAATGGGTCGTTATGGTAATAAGTCACTTCTCTGATGTAGGTCATGGGACTGAAACATCATATATAATAAAATTATTTTTTCATAAAGCAGTTATTGATAGTGTGCGGGATTTTTTGTTTCTCTTTTGCACGTTTTCACATGTTGATTTATTAATTTTTTCCCTGTGCACCTATCGTTGCTTCAGGTGTGTCGTGTTTACTTGACTAATGATGCCTCATTCATACTAGCAGCGACTTTGTAGCTGTCTGTCTCTCTGGGTGGAGCACGGAGAATACAACCGGCTTCTGAATGAGCTGAAAGAGGACCACGTGAGCTCTACTAATGCTCCTACTGGCTGTCGCTCAAGAAAGTCGCTTTTCATTTGCATATAGTTGAAGAATACTCAACTTTGTTGCGTCTCACGACACGCCTACCTGTTCGCCAACGGTCGCCTTCGCTCATGTAGATGGAGGTCACCAAAAGTTGCTTACTCTCTATTGAATAGAACTGTTGCTTGTCGCTTTGCCGCTGCGAGTCGCTCGTAGTGTAAATGAGGCTTAAGTTGTTTGTGAAATTAATAGGAATATTAATAAGCTTGTTTAACTGAGCCCATCATGGAAAAACAGTAAATAAGTCTCTTGAAAATGAAAAAAAGCACACATTACAGACACAGACGAGCTGATAGAGACACTTAATGGTTAATGATAGATAATATATCAAATTCCAAAACAATAAAAAAAAAAGGTAAAGTGCATGTACTGTACGCTGTAGATTATACATTTAAAGTTTGTATCGTGTTGGTGCCTATAACTTTGTGGTTTCTTCTAACCAATCAAATGCTCTCTTGTGTCTGACATGTCTTGCCCCTTTAAGATGCTTCTCATTTCCTTTTTATTATGCGCTTGAGCTCAACCACTCCCACTGGCAGAACTGTGGAAAAAAAAGAAAACCTATTGGCTGTTGTTAAAAAAGGGAAGGGGCTACTAAGGGACATAGTTTAAGATCATTTTATCATCATGTTTCAGTTGAGATTACATAAAACATTTAATACACAATGCGCATTTTAAATCACTCCAAAAAAGCTGGTACAAAACCCAGTCAAATGCTCTTATTAACTGCCATGAAAAATATTTCTATTCACAATGGTTATTCAAAATGCTTTACATAAGAAAAGGATTAAAAAGAACCATAAAATCATCACAAAATAAGTATAAGAACGAGGATTAACTTGTGTTAAATACTGTTTTTGATTTTTACAAACTGAAAAAATTTATTCAATAGGCTTAAAAAGAGTAAGTTACAATTTAAAGGCCACCTTTGATGAAAAATCTACTTTTTAAGCTGTTTGGACAGTCATATGTGTAGTTATAGTGTATAGACGGTCATTTTGGGGTGATATAAACACACCCAGTTCTTTTTTTTTCAATTCAACAGCATAAAAACGGTGGACCAATTGGAGCGGTTTTGAGACCGACCGCAACTTTACGTAGGAGTGCGGTCCCCCCGCCCATCGAATTGATTGACAGCTGCGTATTAACATGTGTCCGTAGTAACGTGTATAATCATATCAACAAGACAGGACGTGCGCAAAGCAACCGGGAATAAAAGATCTGTTCAGTTCGCGAAGGTCATCAATCATCATCGGATGTGATCAAGAGTGAGTTTCACAAGTTTAACACGTGTTTAAAACAGTGCCTGTTAATGAACTACAGCCACTTACTGTCAGCAAAAAAGACACTTCAATCTCAGTTTGTTGACATTAAATCAGGTTTATTGTGTGCATTAACATAACAGATATCCATACAGCAGTGGAGATTAACCCGTATCCTTTCACATTTGCTTGCAAAAGCGTGCGCTGTCTGTGTGTGTGTGTGTGCGCGCGCGCGCGCGTACATGCGTGAACGAAATCTATAATTGCATTGTGTGTGACTCATCAATGCAACTCCTTAACAAACACATTAAACAGTCTTTGGTAAAGTTCTTACTGTTGTATTTCTCAAACGTAGTGAGATCTGCTTCCCTCACATCTGTTCCTGTAGCGTCTGTGTGTCTGACGCAGCCGAGGGCGGAGATTGAGGCACGCTGACAGGAACGGTGGGCGGGGAAGACTATTCTTAAAGGGCCAGTGCAAAAAACAGGAAAAAGTTGTTTAGAACTATAATGGAAGAGCTTTAGAGAGCTATAATTAATAATCTGATGGGTATTTTGAGCTGAAACTGTACAGACAAATTCTGCTGACACAAAAGACTTATATTAAACATAAAAAAAGGGGTCATGTATGTGCCCTTTAAAAACAAGTTAAGCAGCTTGACTTAATGATAGGTAATCAAAAATTGAAATTCATTTGCGCTCTTCATAAAAATGTTGAAAACCTGTAACCATTGACTTCTGTAGTATTTGTTTTTCCTACTATGGAAGTCATTGGTTGCAAGTTTTCAGCATTATTCAAAGTATATTCATTTATGTTCAACAGACAAAAGAAACTCAGAGTTTAGAACCACTTGAGGGTGAGTAAATAGTGAACTGACCCTTTAAAGTGTGAAAAAGGTGGGGGCTCGTCTGGGATCGGAATGCTTTTTTTTTTCTTCACTTTTTCTTTCAAATTACTAATCGCAAGCACTCAAAAAATGACGTTTGCTGTTTGTTCAAACTACATATTTATATTTTTGAGCTGAAACAACACAATTCTTAAGTTTTACAGGGACAACTCAACTGTTTTATGATCAATCCAATCGTAAAAACTCATAGTTTACTCAATTTCCTCACGTTTTCCTTACACAAATCGATTATCTGGATCCCAGCATTTTTTACAGTGACATTTTTGTTGACTTCCTTTGTAGTTTGTTTATCATTCATTCATTTTCTTTTTGGCTTAGTCCCTTTATTAATCTGGGGTCTCCACAGCGAAATGAACCACCAGGTTATCAAGCTTATGTTTTATGCAGCGGATGCCCTTCCAGCTGCAACCCACCTCTGGGAAACATTCACACGTACACTCAAACAATTTAGCCTACCCAATTCACATATACCACATGTCTTTGGACTCTGAGGGAAACCGGAGCACCCTGAGGAAACCCATGTGACCACGGGGAGAACATGCAAACACCACACAGAAATGCCAACTGGCCCAGCCGAGTCTCAAACCAGTGACCTTCTTGCTGTGAGGCGAACGTGCTACCCACTACGCCACCATGGCTCCCCTAGTATACTCTTTAATATTTTATCCTTTTTAGTGTTGCAGATTCTAGTGTCATCCTCATTGAGACTTTATGCATTACCTGTGTAAAGAGTCCAGATTTTTAATCGTTTGTGATGTCCAGATTTCAAAACAACACAAACACATCTTGTCGAATCTGGAGTGCAATTAAACCGTTTATATCCTCCCAGGAAAGTGACTTATCATGAGCCCAAGATTACATTTCTGCTCTTCCCTGATTATAAAGCTGTTTCTTGTCCTTCTTTGTATGTTTAGACTCCTGGCTTGCGAGCATAGCTTCTTCGCGGTGGCATCATGCCCGCTCTCGGTCCTGGCAAAAGGACGTGAGACTAACCTGAGGGCATTTGGCACGTCCACACAGTGTCTGCTATCTGCCCCAATACCCAACACCGCTGCTTCTCCGCTCCGCTTCCCAGCATTAATTAAAGCTGGATGCATTTGAAGCTCTGCGGTTTAATACCCGCTGAAACCTCAGCACCTGCTGCCCTCCAGAGACCCTCCGACTGTGAAGTCATGAATAAAATTCGGTCTTGGTGTTTGGGATTAGTCGACTTCTCATTTTATCCTGACCCTTAAAATGTCCCGTACTTTAATAGACGTTTGTTGACTTGTCAAACAGAGCGGGATTTCTACTTGCAGTTCTCCAGGTTTTAATTATCTCACTGTCCTTGGTTCTTCAACGGGTGGATTACTCTTTGTTTGATTGCGGGAGGATTTCTAAGTTTCAAAAGTGCACTCTGATGATATGTTTTCTAAATAAGAAGAAATGCTTTTAATTAATATGATAATGAGAAAAAAATAAAGAGATAATAAATAAATAAAAAATAAATAAATAAATTAGTTTTGTAAATAAGAAATGCTTATAATTAACGTGATGATGAGGAAAAAAATAGATAGATAGATAGATAGATAGATAGATAGATAGATAGATAGA
>CAIGQQ010029922.1:2737176-2774490 GCA_903798035.1 Danio albolineatus | reverse complement strand
TGCTAGGCGTTTGCTAGGATGTTCTGAGTGCTTGCTAAGGTGTTGCTTGGCAGTTGCCATGGTATTCTGAGTGGTTACCATGAGGTTTTTAGGTTGTTCTGAATGGTTATGGTTTCTAGGGTGTCGAGCGGTAACTAAGCAGTTGCTAAGGCAATACTAGGCTGTTGCTAGGTGGTTGCTAGGGTGTTCTGAGTGGTTAATATGCTGTTGCTAGGTGATTGTTAGGGTGTTATTAGTTGTTGCAAACTGGTTGCTAAGGTGTTGCTCGGTGGTTGCTCTGGTGTTCTGAATAGTTGCAAGGTGGTGCTAGGTTGTTCTGAGTGGTTGCTTGGTGGTTGTTAAGGTGTACCTAGGTGGTTGCTGAGATGTTCCGAGTGGTTGTTAGGAAGTTGCTAAGGTGTTGCTCGGGTGTTCTGAGTGGTTGATAAACAGTTGCTAAGATGTTGCTAGGTGGTTGCTAGGGTGTTTTTACATGTTGCTAGCTGTTTGCTATAGTGTTGCTAGGTAGTTGCTAGAGTGTTCTGTATGATGGCAAGGTGGTTGCTCATGTTGTTCTGAGTGGCTACTTAGGCATTACTGGGTGGTTGCTTGGGTGACTTAAGTGTTTGCTGGTTGGTTGCTATGCGGTTGCTAGGGTGTTCTGAGTGGTTGGTAAGGTGTTGTTAGGCAGTTGCTAGGATGTTCCGAGTGGTTACTATTGTGTTGGTAGGGTGTTCTGAATGGTTGCAAAGGCGTTGCTAGGTGGTTGCTAGGGTGTCGATTGGTCGTCAAGCAGTTGCTAAGGCATTATTAGGCAGTTGCCAGATGGTTGTAATAACTGATTTCTAATAACTGATTTCTTTTATCTTTGCCTTGATGACAGTACATAATGTTTTACTAGATATTTTTCTAGATACCAGTTCTGTGGACAATCGAAAATAAAATACTGCTTAAGGGGGCTAATAATATTGACCTTAAAATGCTTTTTAAAATAACTGAAAATTTTCTCCAGAAGAAAAAATATAGCAAATACTGTGAAAATTCCTTGCTCTGTTAAACAACTTTTGGTAAATATTTGAAAAAGAAAAAAGAAAATACACAGGAGGACTAATAATTTTGACTTCAACTGTATCTTCCTTTCCAGCACTCTAAAATACAGTCTAATATTGCCGTCCAACATCCAGAAGAGGTGTGGGTTTGCACAGCCTGCTGGCGGTGTTTATTATATATCATACAACTCCCAGGGGAGATTAAAAGTCGACTCCGTGAGATGGATGCCTCCTTTTTTCTTTATGGTTCTTGATAAAGTGAGAATCTCGCAGTATTTGGAGGCTAAATTTCCACCTGAGGGGAATTGGACTGCTGTTCAATGCTGTTGTCTGCGGAAACAAACGGGACCGGTGGAAATTTTCTGAAATAAACAAGCAATTCAAAGCTATGCAGTCACGCAGACACCTAATTGCCCCAAAGGAAAAATGTTGTTCTTGTGACTGAAAAGAGCTCACCTAGACAGCAGCTTGACCAGTGGCATAGCGGACCGGCCCACAGGGGGGAGGGGCCCGCGTGATAATTACAGACACCTCCGGTCTTCACTTTGCGGGATCGTAGGCCTCGCCTCTCCCCCAACCACCCGCCTGGTCTTCACTTTGCACGATCATAAGCCTCACATCTCGACTCCCCCACCCCCACCCCCCAACACACTATTTTCCAAAAGTTGATTATTCACAGTTCTTGCATTTTTATTTATTAGTTGTTGTTGTTCTTAAAGAATTAGTTCATCCAGAATTTTAATTCTGTTATTAATTATTCATCCTCATTATGTTCCAAACCTTTGTTCATTTTTTAGAATACTTAAGATTTTAGATGAAATATAAATATATAATTGGCTTATTTAAAAAATAACGTCAATAAAAAATAAAGAAAAGAAAAGAACAAAAAATACATTCATATACGGTTGAAGGCCAAATGATTAGCTTCCCTCTTAAATCTGTGTGATTAAAGGTGAAATTATTTTTTTCAACTCTTCTGAAAACATATTACAACTCCAAATCAGAAAAAGTTGGGACAGTATGGAAACCGCTAGTAGTGAAAAAAGTAGTAATTTCTAAATTTACTTTGATTTGTATTTCATTGCAGACAATTCAACAAACATTATTTAATGAGTTCCTCATAATTTTCTTTTTTAAAAATAAATATTGCAATTTTGATTCTTGCAACACATTTAAAAAAAGTTGTAACCGTAAAGTGTTTACTAATTTCTAACGTTGCCATTGATTTTCACAACTCTTAAAACATGTTTAGGGGCTGAAGACACCAAGTGATGAAGTGTTTCAGGTGTCATTTTGTCCCATTCTTCCTGCAAACAAGTCTTACGGCGTCTTTGTTGTCAAAATGTGACACAGATTCTCTATTGTACACAGGTCGGGACTGCTGACAGGCCAGTCAAGTTCCTATATCTTCATCCTCCGCAGCCAGGACTTTGTTATGTGTGCAGAAGGGGTTTGGCATTGTCTTGTTGAAATATGCATGGTGTCATATTGTGCTTCAAAATCTCCATGTAGCTTTCAGCATTGATGGTGCCATCACAGAAGTGCGAGTTACCTTTACCAAGGGCACTGACACAACCCTATACCATGACAGATCCTGGCTTTTGGACTTGTTGCTGGTAACAGTCTGGATGACCCTTTTCTTCTTTAGTCTGGAGCACACGGTACTGATTCATCTGACCACAGTACACGTGTGGCACAGTTCCACTGTGTGATGGTCCATCCCAGATGCCTCCTAGCCCCGTGAAGTCAACGGGGCTCTTGGACACTGTTAACATAGGGCTTCCTTTTGGCACAGTACAGTTTTAACTGGCATTTGTGGATATGTCCATGTATTGTGCTACTTGACACATGTTTGCCAAAGGAGTCCTGAGCCCATGTGTTGATATCACTTATAGACGAATGACGATTCTTGATGCAGTGCTGCCTGAGAGATCGGAGATCATGGTTGTTCAGCTTAGGCTTGTGCCCATGTCCTTTAGGTCTTACTCACACTATGTACAGTTCCCTTGAACCGGGCCGAAGTACGCTTGTCCCCCCTCCCGTCTCCCCCGACGGCCTGCAATCACATTACATTTGGGCCTGAAATTGCTTACGTCATTGACGCGCTGTTCAGTTTAAGAGAAGCGCTCTCGCTCAGCACAGTGGACATTTCTTTATATCATTATATGGTTTTAGTGGTTTGATATGCAGTGACACACAGTCAAATATTCCGCCGAACAGATCAGCCACTTTTGAAGCTCATAAACAATCATAAAGTCCTCGTGCTGCAGGAATTAGACGGTTTACTAAAGGTGCAGCTGTCGTGCAGTGAGGGGTTTGTTTTTATAATAATCTACGACAGTTTGCGTTCCTTAAACAGTAAGAATGATTAATAAATCCATATGAAACAGTCCTCCAAAGTCACGTCTCCTCTTCAGTTTCGGGCTCAGGCACTTTGCACTCACACTACAAGTGTACCGCGCCAAAGCCCAAGTGAACCGCGCTCTTCCTGTCTTTCTTTGAGGAACATTGTTTTTAAACATTTCATTCATTTTCTCATGTATTTGTTGGCGCTCCTCGGCCCATCTTTGCTCCTAAAGGACTAGACCTTTCTTGGATGCTGCTTTTGTACCAAATCATAATTACAATGACCTGTTTTAAATCACATGATTATTTAACCAATTAATCTGATGACTAGCCCTAAACTGCTCTTGTCCCAACTTTGTTTTAATGTGTCGCAGGTCTGAAAGACAGGATAGCATGTATATTTGCAAATGAAATTAAGTTGACAAGACAAAACATGAAATATGTTGAATTCATATTGTCTACAATAAAATACCAGTCAAAGTAAATTTGGAAATCACTACTTTCTTTTTTTATTCGTGTTGTCCATGCTGAAGTTTTAATACTTGATTTCTAATAAATTTATTTTGTGACGGTACATAATATTTTACCAGTTATTTTGCAAGATACTAGTATTCAGCTTAAAGTGACATTAGAATGCACAAAATTAGGTTAATATATATAGGCAAATATGGTATGTCGTTTAGCCAATCACAATAATAAATTACGAAGGGGGTAAAATATTGAACTTAAAGTATTTTTAAAAATTAGTTTCAAGAGTTCACACTTAGATATTGTTTGACAATTGTTAGCAGGTTTGGCATGCTGTCCCGGGAGAGAACCCTGAGCTCGGAGATAGTTGAGCCCAGGGCTCCCGCCTGGTAGAATGAGCATGTAAAGGGGAGAACGAGATCAGGTAGTTCTCAAGGGCTCCCCGTGTTAAAGATAGAAGGAGTGGATGGGGGGTTTCTTCGGAAAACGCTGATAAGGGAGTGTTATTTGCTGGGTTACTTAGAGTGGGATTGAATTAATCTGATTGGCTGACTAATGATTGTACATAAGGAGGCTAGCTGAGGTCAATCATATCACGTGCTCCTCTCGAAATTAGTTTGTGAAACTTCACTTATTAAAAACTCTTTTTATTACAGCCAAACTAAAAGAAATAAGACTTTCTCCAGTAGAAAAAAATAAATGTGAAAATGTCATCTCTGTTAAACATCACATATTTGTGATTTCACACAACTAATCATTTTGATTTCAACCGTATATGCATACATCTAAAACTCCCCTCCATCCACAAATCACTTTTAAACAGAAGAAGTCAAATAATTATAGCGGAATGTATTTTTTTATGTTACTGTTCTCTTAAAAATAGCGCAAACAATGAGGAAAATCTCACTTCATTAGCACTTGCAAATAAAGTCAGTTCTTTAAGCCTCAACAGGTCCTATAGACCAAATTAAGGCGTGATTGATTTTAACATTAGAGTGATGTGACAGCTTTACCTGAGGAGGTCTCTCACATCCGCAGCCCATTTCTACTGTAATAGCACTCAGAACTCTATAAATAATCCTGATTAGACAGAGATGGGGGGCGAAAAGGGCCTCCTATTGAATTCATTACCTGTAGATCGACAGGTATGAGGGAAACGCCATTAAGGAGCAAAGCTAATCACAAAATTAAAAGATGATTACACTTGAAAAGAGGAGAGAAAGCAGTGTAAGCATGTGCAGGAAATGTGCTCCACGGGGAAGAATTACATTTAATGACAGATGAAAGGAAGGCTTGAGAAGTTAAAGATATCATACTGGGAAATGATTCATTATAGATGTGGTGATGGTTTTGTGTAGACTGGTTCATATAGATAGGAGGGAAAAAAGTCAGCATCCTCTATGTGATCTCATTAATATTCTATCACTAAAAAAGATTCACTGTAGTCAGTTTGGATTTTAAAAACCTTTTGATCTAAAGTTGATTTTTAAAAAATATATATATTTGAAACACTACAAGCGGTTGTTTTGTTGATAAATAAAAACTGTGCCTGCATAGGAATGTTCTGATCTTACTAATGAAATGAAATAAGTTGCTAGAATAACTCAAGGAAGTTGTCAAGTAGTTTGAGTTTTTACCTTGAATTTTCCTTTTGCTGTTAATGGCAATATCATCAACTCTTGTCAAACGTCTCACTTCTAGTATAGTCGTACAGTTTGTGATTTGTTAAAGTTCACTCCAGATTCAGATTTTCACTTTTGCTTGGTTGCAAATCTGGCAGTTCACTGCATAAAATGAATGGGTCGCCTATTGTTTGCAGAGTAATATTCCTTCCATTTCCATCAACCAGGACAAGGCATGTGATCCGTGACTATAAGTTGTTGTGAAATTGAAATTTCAGTAAGGAGGGAAAAAAACAAAGGCTGGATTGGATTTTGTCTATTAAGAATTGATTGGATGATTAATGTTTGCTAGAGGTGTGAACCTACACTGGTCTCACGGTTCGGTTCAGTTACGATTATCATGCCATCGATTTGGTTAAATTCGATATCTTGGTGCATCACGGTGCATTGCCGATGCTTTCCATACACAGTTTTATATTTTCTTCACGTCACAATAATTTTTGTATTAAAATGTATAAATATATGTATATACTATTTGGATCACATTTTTGTCCTTTAATACAAACAGTCAGATAAACTACCTTTTAAAAACTCAAGTACACGCACAGAACAACAAAACAGCATTTATAGCATTTATAGCAAATAAACAAATGTAAATATCCCACTAGCTTTCTGAGTTCGTTCTTACACCCGTATGATAGGTCACGCACTCAACAGGAAGGGCTGTGATTGGCTCTAACGCTCTGGCGCTGTTTACCGATGATAAACACTGATAAACGGCAGCGGCGATCACAGCTGATCCATGATATAGACGCAGAGAAGAAAACTCTGCAGACATGCACTCGTGTCTGTATCCAGAAGTATCGCTGTAACCGCTTAGAGGAGAGGAAAAGTCACATCAGCAGGTCAGATGGGCCAGAGAGAGAGAAAAAGAGTACTTTCATTTTCTCAATCGCAGTCAAATAGGGTCTTCTGCTGTAATGCTGCATTTACACAAGACGCGTCAAGCGCGCGTGATTTACATGTTAAGTCAATGCAAAGGCGCGAATAGGCATCCTGTGGTGCGATATGCGCGAATGACATGAAAGGCATGGCGCGATACGCGTGAATTGCACAGCGCGAATTGAGCGTTTTGCGTTTCTGGAGATTATGTAGTGAGAGCTACGTATGGCTGCATTTAATTTAAGCGAATGCCACAGGGTGGTATGACGCCGTTTCTTTTCGCACTTACCAGCTGACCGTTTACCTCCATGTGAAGGACTTTCCCGCTGCAATCAGTTTGTCCCATTAGCTTGCCATGTTCGTCGGCGGACTTGAGACGCAGAGAGGAGTTGACCATGACGACGGGGTTTGAGTCCAGTGAAGAAAGCAGGCAAGACAAAAACAGAAACCAAAAAATTAAATAAACCGGTAAATAACAGGGTGAGAATGTGGTAAAATCTGAAAACGTGGTAAAAATGAGGCGAGGCTTTTATTTTTATGCTGGATTGCCTTTGAATATTGTTTGTTGGTTTAGGGAAGTGTGTGGGTGGGTCAATTGATAAATTTTGATTGGGTTTAGGGAAGGAGGAGGGTGGGTCAGTCGATTGGTCAGTCAGTCAGTCAATTAGTCAGTCAGTCATTCAGCCAGTCAAACAGTCAGTTGACTGCAGCCTCTGGTGGGTTTCCGTGAGAACAGCAGGCGCAAACAGCACTCGTGAGAGAAATTTGAGATCTCAAAAAGTGTACAAAGCAGCCTTTTGTGGATTCGCGAAAACAAAAAGTGCAAAAATACGTACCTCCCGGGACGTATTCCGCGGCCTCCAGAATCATTCGTGGGACTACGTTTTCAGAATGAATCTGGGTTGTATGAAATACAATGAAAATTTTATGTTAAGCAAAACTTTGGAAATGTTTGAAAAATAATTATAAATTCATCAAAGGTACTGTAATATTTTATACAAAAATATGAATTTCTGTCTTGATTTAATCATGATTTAAGTTTGATTCAGGAGTAATCTTGGTTAACTGGTTTGTTTGTATGCATGTATGTGTATGTATGTATGTAGGTATGTGTGTTTGTATGTTTGTATTTATTTATTTATTTTTCATTCATTCATTTATTTATTTACTATCACACAACAAAAGTGAACTCTTGAATTCCATTAGACAGCTATTTGTCAACCATGTGAAAAAAGATGGGCCATACCATTGTGATGTCTGCAATGCATCTAATTAAGTTAACAGATCATTGTATAGTTGAATAGATGAATGGCCCGGCTGGGGCAGTTGGCATTTCTGTGTGGAGTTTGCATGTTCTCTGTGTTTACATGGGTTTTCCTCACAGCACAAAGACACATGCTGGATAATTTGGTGGTTCATTCCGCTGTGGCGACCCCTGAGAAATCTGGGACTAAGCTGAATGAATGAATGTTTTGCCATATATGCAGTTATTACACTAAATTACATTTTAGTGGGTGTCCTCTGTAAACCATGGTTAAAATGTATGCTATTGTTTATTTTCTGCTTGGAAAAAAAACTGAACAAAACAAAACCTGTTTTATTGTTTTAATGCTATGCATAAATCTCGAGCGACACGTTTTGTGCTTCTGCTTTAATGCCGTGTGAAATTAATTTGAAAGTCGAATGCAAACATTACCCAGCCAACCTTTGTTACTCATCTCTGCCATGCCTTGGGATGAAACACAGAAAGAAGAGCATTTGTCTTCTGTTAAAGGCCTGGTACCGAGTAACTGTGAGGGTTCCAACTGTTGTCTTGGCAGGGTGGTATTGCAACCCCTCTTAAAGATGCATCATAGTGATGGATGGCAGGTTATTTGCAAGAACAAAGGACAGACTGCAAAGGAGAGAAAAACTAGTTTACTCTGGACGGCCCGCAGATCATTCGAAAAGATCTGCCAAGAATACATGCCCTCCATCATTAGCTCAGGACGGATGAGAGGCGCAGATGGTAAAGCCGTGCCACCATATGCCACTTCAGGGTACCCACCTGTCTGGACATGCAATGACACCGGGGCTTTAGATTACACTTAGATTAGCCATTAAGAACATTTTCGGTTTCAAACAGAGGTCTATTGTTCCTCGGTAAGTGCGCTTTGTTGCTTTATAATGAGGACGGAATTCATAACCCACACTTTTTGAATATGTAATCGAAGCTGTTATGTTCTGAACCGTTTGTACAACAATAAAAATGTGATTACATTTGAATTTTAAATGGCTGTTGCAAAGACAACAAAAGAGCATAACAAATGAAAACACATAAAACCCAAATTGTCATCAAAACAGGCGAAAATGCAGATTGATTTGATGTCAATTGACTACTGCGATGTCAAAATGACATCTAACATTAATGTCAAAAAAACACATCAAAAATAATTAGAGGACTGTCCTGTAATCGTTTTTTTTTTTTTTTTTTTTGAGTGTGTGTGAGCTTTGACGCCAAATGTATGGAGCTAATAATATGCCAAAACAATCTGAATTTTAATTGTGTTAATTTGAGTTATTGCCAAAGGAAGGAAGTGTGACTGACTGTTCGACAGCAATGACTGAGAGAAAGCATATGCAGAGCGTCTAAACCAGGGGTGTCCAAACTCTGTGATTTGCTACGTATATCTACTACATGACTCACTCCTGACTTAGCATCAATTCTAAAATCGAAAGCACAACATCACGGTTCACATTAACAGAGTTTATGGTGAGTAAAATATATATTATGATTTTAAAATGTAGAAAATAATTCCATAATAATACTCAAAAACCGACCGACCGACCGACCCGAATTGTAAAATTTGACCCGGGACAACGTGTTGTTTTTTGCATCTGGCCCTCGGCCAAAAAACTTTGGACACCCCTGGTCTAAACACTTGACTGCTTTGTTTAGATTTTAGTAACTATAACTTTGACTTTTTATTTAGTTCATGGTCTCATTTTATCTGTAACACTGTGAGCTATGACATTGCCTTGCTTTTTACTACAAAGATGCCATTTTCGCGTGTAAGTACCATGGTAAACAACAGGTCTCTGATAAAAAACGGTGACATAAACGAATAATCATCCATAATCCATACTATTGTCTCAGTGGAGTAAATGTGTTCAATGGGATTTTTTTTGTGGACTCTTACCTTTCGAAATAATCCCTGATGTACAGCAATGAATGCGTGTTTGTTGTTTTTACGATGATATTCACTCCATATCTAATTAGCGTTTTCTGTAAAACTTACACAAATTTAGCAAATACATTCTTTACAAGCCTCCCATTGAAAAGCAACTAGCTGCAATGGGTGCTTGAGGTTTGTAGCTTTAGACTGATGTATAGTTTGTGAAGATTGCTTGTGTTCTTTTTGGTGTAATCTATTCATAAACACTGACATATGGACAAACAGAGCCTCAGTGCGACTGCGTCGGGGTGTTGGCTAAAGGGTTAATAAATCTAAATTTTTATATGCCGTCAAAAATTGTTTTGAATTTGAATTTCTAATTCTAAGCATTTTTGCCAGTCACAGGGCTATTTTCAGTAGTTTTTGTAATCAGGGTGTCCGCGAGGTAGTAAATGAAATTAGCCAAAATTAAGGACATTAAAAAGTAATAAACATCAGCTGACGAGGTATTACAGATTTCAGCCCATTTTTTTAGATAAATTTTCAGTTTGTGGTAAGTGCGGGCCTTTATTCTAAAATTTGTGTGGATTTATTTATAATTTGAGAATAGGACCTGAGCGATATCATGTGAGGTGGTAGCTTGGCAAAAGAGCCGCGACGTCAACACACCAGGGCTTGATTTTTCAGCAGGGGTATTTTTAAACATACAATGACACTGGGGCTTTAGATTACGCTTAGATTCACCATTAAGAACATTGTCGGTTTCATTGTGCCTCTGTAATTATGCTTTGTTGGTTTATAAAGAGAACTGAATTCATAATCCACACTTTTGAATATGTAATCTCAGCTGTTATGTACTGAACTGTTAGCACAACAATACGTGTGTGATTACGTTCGAATTTTGAATAGCTGATCTTAATTTTGTTGCAAAGACAACTGCGAGCACAATAAAAGATAAAATGCATACAAGCCATTAGCACCTTCATGTCAAATGCCATAAAAACCTGGACAAAAATGAATATAGATTTAATGTCAGTTAAAAACCTTGATGTCAAAACGACATCTAAAATTTGTCAACACGTTGAGTCGTTGCGTCGTTTTTATTTTTGTTTGTTTGTTTGTTTGTATTTTTGCGCCAAATGTAAGATATCATTTTGTTGTTATTTTGACAATGTCAGTTTACATGTTTTGTATTGATACAAAATCTAGTGTAAATTTGTAACTGAAGCTTTTGTCACAGGGGCATGCATGAAATGTTCCGTAATAAAAGTGAAAGTGCCAAACTGCAGTTAAAGTCGACAAATAAAAATGAACACTCAAAATTATATGAAACTCTGGAGGAAATGTGGATAGTGTGGTGATGTGATGACGTTAATCGAATTATGGGCTGTAACATGTAAAACGGGATCATGAGAGAAACATCCAAAAGGGTTCATAGCCTTTTAACAATTAAAAAAAAAACAGATTTGCTTTTCAGCAGGAATATTTTTGGACATACTATGACACCAGGGCTTCTGGTTACTTATATTCGTCATTAAGAACCTTTTTGGTTTCATCGTGTCTCTTCAATCATGCTTTGTTCCTTTATAAAGAGAACTGACCTCACAATCTAGATTTTAATATGTAATCCAAGCTGTTATGCGATGAACTGTTAGCACAATACAATTATGATTATTTGTATTTTGAATGGCTGGCATTTTTTTGCAAAGAGCCACAAAAGATAAAACGCATACAACCCAGTAGGCTCCTTCATCCCAAAATGACATCAAAAAACATGACAAAAATGCATATAGATTTGAAGTCAATTGACTACCTTGACGTTGAAATGACATCAAATTGACATCTAACCTTGCCATCAAATTGCTTGGCTGTCTAATCGATTTTTAGTATGTTTTTTTGATGCCGATGTGATGCAAATTTTAGATCAAGATATGTATTATAGCGATACACAATCCAGTGTAAATTTGATATTGTATCAGTCGAATCAAACTTTCTGATGTTATAACACTTATTTTGGTTTTCAAAAGAGCATCAGTTTGCAGATGTCAAACAGACATCAAAGTTTTGACATCAAATCCATTCCCATTTTTGACGTCAAAATAACATCAAATTGACGTATAACATTGGCATCAAAACACTTGGCTGTCTAATCGATTTTTAGTATGTTTTTTGGCATCAATATTTGATATAACTTTTAGATTAAGGTACTTTGCATGCATTATAGGGAGACAAAATACATTGTAAATTTGCAATTGAAGCTTTCGGTTAAGTAAAAAATTTAATGTGATAACACTTATTTTGGTTTTCAAAAGAGCATCAGTTTGCAGATGTCAAATAGACGTCAAAGTTTTGACATCAGATCAATTCCCATTTTTGACCTTTTTTTTCACATCTAGCATTACCACCCTTTGTGTCAAACTGACATAAAACATACCAAAAAGGCATATAAAGTTGATGTCAATTGACTACCCTGACGACAAAATAACATCAAATTGACATCTAACATTAGCTTCAAAATGCTTGGCTATCTAATCGATTTTTAGTATGTTTTTTGACGTCAATATTAGATGTCAATTTAATATTATAGGGATACACAATCCATTGTGAATTTGGAATTGAAACTTTCAGTTGATTTAAAAATTTTGATGTTATAACACTTATTTTGGTTTTCAAAAGAGCATTAGTTTGCAAATGTCAAATAGACGTCAAAGTTTTCACATCAGATCAATTCCCATTTTTGACATTTTTTTAGCATTTTTGATATTTAGCATTAGCACCATTGATGTCAAACTGACATAAAACATGCCAAAAAGGCATATAAAGTTGATGTCAATTGACTACCCTGACATTAAAATAACATCAAATTGACATCTAACATTAGCATCAAAACACTTGGCTTTTATAATCGATTTTTAGTATGTTTTTTGACATCAAAATGCTTGGTTGTCTAATAGGTTTTTCGACGACCAATATTAGATGTCAATTTGATGTTATTTTTAGATCAAGGTAATTTACATGCATTATAGGGATACAAAATCCATTGTAAATTTGGAATTAAAGCTTTCAGTTGATTAAAACTTTTTATGTTATAACACTTAATTTGGTTTTTAAAAGAGCATCAGTTTGCAGATGTCAAATAGACGTTAAAGTTTTGACATCAAATCCGCTTCCATTTTTGACCTTTTTTGACATCTAAGATTAGCATCCTTCATGTCTAAATGCCATAAAATATGTCAACAATGCATAAGACTTGATGTTATGTGACTACCTTGATGTTAAAATGACATCAAATTGACATCTAACATTGCATTACTTGGTGTCAGAATTACATGAAACATGCCAAAAGGCATAAAGATTTGATGTCAGTTGATTACCTTGACATCAAAATAACATCAAATTGACATCTAACATTGGCATCAAAACGCTTGGCTGTCTAATCAATTTCTAAAATGTTTTTTGGCGTCAATATTAGATGTCAATTTGATGTTCAAGATCAAGCTAATTTATATGCTTTATAGGGATACAAAATCCATTGTGAATTTGAAATTGAAGCTTTCAGTTGATTAAAAATTTTGATGTTATAACACTTATTTTGGTTTTCAAAAGAGAATCAGTTTTCAGATGTCAAATAGACATCAAAGTTTTGACATCAGATCCATTTCCATTTTTGACCTTTTTTGACATCTAACATTAGCATCCTTCATGTCTAAATGACATAAAACATGTCAAAAATGCATATAGACTTAATGTCATTTGACTACCTTGATGCTAAAATGACATCAAATTGACATCTAACATTGGCATCAAAATGCTTGGCGGTCTAATAGGTTTTTCGACATCAATTTTAGATGTCAATTTGACGTAATTTTTAGATCAAGGTACTTTTCATGCTTTTTTAGGGATACAAAATCCGTTGTAAATTTGGAATTAAAGCTTTCAGTTGATTAAAATTGTTTATGTTATAACACTTATTTTGGTTTTCAAAAGAGCATCAGGTTGCAGATGTCAAATAGACGTTAAAGTTTGACATCAGATTGATTCCCATTTTTGACCTTTTTTTGACATCTAACATTAGCATCCTTCATGTCTAAATGACATAAAGCATGTCAAAAATGCATATAGACTTGATGTCATTTGACTACCTTGACGTCAAATTAACATCAAATTGACATCTAACATTGGCATCAAAATGCTTGGCTGTCTAATAGGTTTTTGACGCCAATATTAGATGTCAATGTGATGTAATTTTTAGATCAAGGTACTTTACATGCATTATAGGGATACCATATCCATTGTGAGTTTGGAATTGAAGCTTTCAGTTGAATAAAACATGAATTGTGATTTTTGGAGTCATATTGGTGGTTAAAAGAGCATGAATGTGGGGATGTCAAATAGACGTCAGGGTTTTGACCTCAAATTGATTGTGTTTTTTTTTACTTGTTTTTTGACATCAAGGTGTCCGCTGGGAAGATCTCTGATAAAACTTTTCACATTATCTTCTAGATAGTAGGAGCTCGTCCCGCATTGATAAGAGTTTTGCTTTTTCAGCAGGAATATATAAAACGAAAGCTATTAGCTCAGACAAAAGCGAAAACAAAAGGCTATTTCTAATGCAGTATGGTTGCCAAAAATCAGTCTCATGCTCCAGGAATTGATTGTGTCAGAGAGAATGTGAAGCAATAGATGTGTGTAATGATAGTGTCAGAAATATACGTTCAATAAGCAGTAATCCCGCTGCGACTGATCACACGGCATGCGTTGGTAATGGTAGACTCCAAAAATGATGGCGCGTTATTAAGTTTTCAGCCTTTTCCACCTCAAACTGACTGCACGTTATTATGCATTCAGTACTTTGCTCGTGAGATTGCCATTATCGCGCTGAATACTGTAATTATTTTCAATGCAACTATTATGCGTGAGATATTACAGTGACTTCCTCTACTGTGCAGACACAAAGCCAAATGTCCTCCCTCAGATTTTACATTTCACATGATTTTCTGTGATTCATATGATAACTTTTACAGGCTAGTAACGTTTCTCAGACACGCTTACTGTGACATTCAAACGTTTAGGGTGTGTAATCCTATGCTCACCAAGGCTGCATGTTTGCTAATAAATATACTGGCAACAGTAATACTGGGAAATATAATTGCAGTATGATTTATTTTATGGCATTATATGTTTTAATATATTCTAATAATATTTTTGTGATCCAAAGCAGCAGTTTTCTATTAATAATAATAATAATAATAATAATAATAATAATAATAATAATAATAATAATTATTATTATTATTATTATTATTATTATTACTTTACACATTCACATGGCACCCTATTAGGTATATAACGTAAAACAAAATACAAAAAAATCTGTCAAATGTAAGGTAAAAAAATAACAATAATAAAACGCTGGTTGCCAGGTTTATACTTTTAAATAACCATAAAAGACATAACGTTTTTTGGGGGGTAAACTTCCATATTTCATTAATTATAGTGCTAATACACCAATGCATTAAATTACAGTAGCTGACTTATAGATGTTTACTGTAGTATTTACTGTAGTTTTTTTTTTTTACCATTAAATCACAACCAGTTTTGCTAGTACCTGGCTGGAAATCTCAGAAATTTTGGTCAGTATTTTACATCCACTGCACACCTGCATGATCTCTCTCTTTTGGGGTAGCCCAAAATAAGATTTGTTTTGTTTTTGCACTTAAGTGACTAATTAGAGCAACACAGGCTCATTATTGATATGTATGTATACTATTCTGTATACTAGCCCCCTCTTATCTTTGCAATATGCTTGTCCCCTACATTCCAACTTGCTCACTACGCTCCTCTGACTCTGGCCTTCTTGCTGTCCCTCGGTACGCCTCTCTTCAATTGGGGGCAGATCATTTAGTGTCACTGCACCCAAACTTTAGAACTCTCCACCACATTCTCTATTCTGTTATTAATATCTCAGAATTCAAATCATTACTTAAAACTCACTTGTTTTCTGAATGCTACACTCCTGATTTGATAAACTGACCTCCTTTGTTTGACTCACCTGTATTCTACATATTTGTCTCTTAGGTCTTGTTTTGTATTTCCAGTTTGTTATTTTTGATTCCCTGTATGTTTGCGACCCTAATGTTGTCTCTACTTGTTTACTGTTTCTTTAATGTCTGCTTGTTCTCTTTTTGTTACATTCTTTGTAAAGTGCCCTTGAGCTCTGCAAAGGCGCTATATAAATAATAATAATATTAAGTATTAAAGGTAATGTTAGGAGATATACATACAGATCCTCCCTCATCAGAGAAGTGGAACGTAGAAAGTAGACAAATGAAAAGTGTGACTGGGAATTTGACTGGAAACACACTCCAGGTGTGACTGGGAATGCCTTATTTGTCCACCTGTGATTGGACTGATGAAATCACATCTTTATAATATTAGCAGGTATAAACAGCACGCACATGCTATTTCTATCTCTCTGTCAGCCTGTCACAGCTGATTCAGTGGAGGGACTAGAAAATCGAACATGTAAAAACGGACAAAAATTCAGACAAATATTGCGCTGCAAAGAGAAAAACTAGTTTAAATATGGGTCTACCTTGGCAAATGACCATGGAATAAGCGAGATAATCAACGGCTTGCCGTGCGTTAAAGGATTTTAATGCACAACATAGAGGTGAAGGACCACACGACACGCAGCGGAGTTGATTATCCCTTACATATGTAAGCGGGAATCTCACGCTAACTATAATGACAGTACAAAACCATATTGCTGCTTCAGAATATTTCAGACATATGGACATATTGGATAAGTAGAGCAAAGTCAAATTAATTTAATAAAAGGTGCACATTTTCATGCTAGAAAGCATGTTGTTTATGCGGGAATGTAAGTTATATGCAAGTTTTGATACTCACTGCCGGAGCTGTGGAGGCAGACAGTGTGGCCAGAGCGAACTTTGACACTCTCGCCGCCTTCCATCTAAATGCACAGATAGAGTCAGTTTCAGCATTCATGTCTTTTAAACCAAAGTTACAGACAAACAAGGAAATGATCTGCTTTCTTTGCAAGCATGCACTTAAAAAGTTCAACTGCATTTGTTTTAAAGTAAACTTTCCGCCGCTCGTTCAAACACGATCTGTTGTTCTGAAATGTTGAGCGTCGCTGTCGCTTCCCATCATTTCCAAAGTGATCGGGAGCTGTTTGGAGCCGTTTAGAAATGTGTTTGTCATGTTTATTTCTTTCTGCTGTCAAATGCACTTGAATTACTCCCTTTAAAGCTTGCGCACTAGCTCTGGGTGCTCTTTGCACAGATGCAAGCTTAGTGCCAAAGCCTTTGCCACTTACTCTACATCTCCAAAGATGACTAAATCGTCCCCTTAAAAAGCATGTAGGCCCGCTCCACAATATACACTCATCCCCACTGACATATTTCAGCGCTGAAATAGAGTGACTTGTTTTTAAATTGACTGTCACTCTCTGAAGTTCAGTTGGATGGAGGTAATTGTTTCATTTGCTGTAGTTCCTAAGCTACTAAATCTGCGAAACCTGTCTTCGTCTTTTTCATGACTGCTCTTTTTTTTGGAATCTGACAGGTGGAGCTTTGCTGTGCCGTCTCGCTTGAGTCTTTGAAACGCTTTAAACCATGAAATGTTCATGCAGTTTTCACAAAATGTAGACTCAAATCTACTGAGATGCCTTACATAGGCAGCATGCAGACTGAAATGAAACCTCATCGGAAACCAATTTCGAAATGCTCTGTCTGACTAAAAGTTGGTGTAAACAGTGTCTTAGGGTGATTTCACATCTGTGGTTCGGTTAATTTGGTCCGGACCGAGGGCAACGAATGATACATTGTAGCAGTTTTCTGCCATTTTGGATCCTTTTCACACCACACTAATAGCTTTGGTTCGGACCAAAATCAACATCACTCATTGGCCAGATGTTATTGAACGTATTTCCTAAACTGCTTTTCAATTGGTCAGAATTAACGTGGAACTCCCGCAAGTAAACAAACCGTCAGACACAAAATGTCGCTGCGCTGGCTGATTGTATCCCTGGTCATTGTATACTATATAGTTTGAAAACATCACTTTAGACTAGGGATGGGCGATATTGCCAAAATCCATATTGCGATATATATTGCAGCCTCTTGCTATAACGATATATATTGCAATATATAAATTATAATAGAACCATTTCAGAACTAGTTACTTAGACCCTTAGGAAAGCCAAAGTGCTATTTTTTTTTTAAGAAATAAAGAAACGTTGCATGTCGTTTTGAGAACATTTATTGTGCAAAAGCAAAACTGTAATTAAACAACACAATGTTGCAGATAAATAAACTAAATGTAGTGACTTTTAGAAAGAAAGACTTTTCTTTTAAGTCCTTGGTTCCTAAACGCCAAGTTGCAGAGAACAAAAAAACTGCTGTCTTTTTAGTTAAGGAACTTACACTGGACTGAAAATACTTCCAGTATTAATAAGTCAAATAAAATTGTGTATTGCAGATACTTTAAATAAAAACATATTTCAAACCTGCAGCCTAAGGTAACGCATTTGGTTTGAAACATTTTGTTCTTGGCTATTGCATTATCGCAATAGAGTTAGAATCTCTATCGTAGGCCAATTTTGTATCGTTTATATCGTTTATATCGCCCATTACTACTTTAGACAAACTATACATTTTGAGAATGAAGCGCAGCTGCGGCTTAAAAACTATGTTTTAATGCATTGCAATCGGCGACCGATGGTGTTAGGATGATGCGTGAATTCATTTAGCTAAACTACGACATGGTCATCTTCCAGAAATATTACCAATGATCCATCAGGTAATGTTTTTCCCTCTCTCTGTGTTTAAAACTGTTGGTAAAGCGCTGTCAATAAATATTTTTCCCTCAAACCCCATAAGATGAGACAGCGCATCGGACTACAGCAGCTGGATTGGTCCAAAAAGGCTCAGTACTTTTTGCTGTTGGGTCTGTGTTAGTTTGGGTCATGTTCTCACCACAGACTAACCACTCCAGAGTTAGGCCCCGTTTACACTAGTCCGTTTTAGTTTTAAAACGGCGTTTTAGCAAGAAAACGATCCGCGTCCACACTCGCGTTTTCACCCAGCGTTTCAAGAGATCTCCGTCTTCACTACTCCACCAGAAACGTATATCACGTGACCATTGGCGCACTCTGAGCATGCGCGGTCAAGTATAAACAGGAAGCATGCGTCTCGCTCGGCATTTGGTTATTGTTAGTCAACAAACGCTGGTTGAACGATGAACGCGATGGTAAAGAAAGCAAGAGAGGTCTTTTAGTGGACAGACGACGAGGTTGAGTTGTTACTTAAAGTAACAAATGAATATAAAACATCCATGGCTATCGAAAATACAGCGTTTACAGTGAAGACTGGTCTGCTGTCTGCCGGTGACGTTATAGCCACGTGCGCTTGACGAATAAGGGAAGGATACGCAATGACCCAAAAGCCCCAATCACGTAGCGAATCTCAGCAGCCACGCCTCTGTTTTCGAAAGTCTGCGTTTTCCCACGTCCACACTGAGACGCAGCTGCAGCGTTTCAGAATGAAAACGCTCTCTTCAGCGTTTCTAAAACGCTCCGTTTTCGCACCTCGAAAACTCCGGCGTAGTATGGACGGATGGCGTAACCGTAGCAAAACTTGTGCGTTTTAAAACGAAAACGCACTAGTGTAAACGGGGCCTTAGTTTGAAAGCGTACTGAGACCACCTCTTCAAGTAGGTCTCGGTACGCTTTTTTGGTCCGCTTTTGGTGCGCACCCGTGTGCGATTGCTATTTTCACACCTGCCCAAACGAACCGCACCAAGAGGGAACTCTAGTGCGATTCAACCGAACTAAATAAGGCAGGTGTGAAAGCACCCTAAGTAAAGTAATCTGTAACACTTTACTTGAAGGGATGTTCATGAGACTGCCATAATATATATGAGTTCAGATGCAAAGGCCGCTAAACGCCGCCTCTGCTAAAAATGAGCTAATATCATTGAGCGAATGCTTTAGGCACGTACTACACGTTCAACAAATATTTTTGCTTCAAATAATCTAAATCGCAGCATCAGCACATTAAGAAATAACTGTTTGTTGGCAAAAGCCGCTAAACGCCACTTGCCTTTGACAACAAAAGCCGCTATATTCCAAGAACCAGTCAAAAGGCACGAATCGAATCATGTGTTTTCAATGTAGCAGCGCTGATAAGCCAGCTTTTATGAGGAGACTGTTTTATTCCGCTTTCGATTTCGATTTTAAAAGTTTGATAAACTGGATGAGCCTGTCTGACTGTCAGTGAATGTCAAATGAAAACATCCCTTACCTCAAAACTCTGTGCATTATAAGAAAAAGGAAACACATTGTAACATGCATTCATAATGTGCTTTTGCGTAGCGGAGCTACTTTGAGTGAGTCCGATTTACTATACATTAAAGGCAACTCGGTTTAACAAAAGACGAAGTTAAGATGCTGTTCTTTTATCCCACATGGATGCTATGAGGATAAACAAGAGACGAAGAGACCAAGACCTTAAGTATGCTGAGGATGATTGAATGACAGCTTCTAAAAGTGTCTGGAAAAAAACTTGTGTTTTATTTGCTAATGCAAGCTATTTTTATAAAAGATAAATATAATGTATAAAACTACATTATTTATACTACTTTAATAAATTACATTAATTTTTTTAAATGGACAATGCACAGATATTGATGTTTCACAGTGTTTACATGGCATTATTTGAATCAAGCTTAGTTACAATGTTTACATCACTCTACTTACATTAAATCTAAATCTCAAATATTAGAAATGACAACAGATTGTTAAGATTTAATTAATGTCCATTTTAATGTTATTGATTAATGCACTTACTTGACAGATTTCATTCATTTATTTTCCTTCTGCTTTGTTCCTGGTTTATTAGGAGTTACCACCGTGGAATGAACTGCCATTTGACATATTTATGTATTTTTTAGCTGGATTTAGCTGGTTTTGACGCAAAAGAAAATCTCCCTTGCTAAAACCCTAAGAAATGTCTAAAGTGAGGTTTCTGAAATATATATATATATATATATATATATATTTACAAGCTAATAACCTATTCATTATCTATAAAAATGAAACTTCTGAACCTAATCAGAGGAGCCTGATAGAGATGCTCATTTACAAAAAAAGAGGTCTGATTGATTTAGAGGGTTTTGCATCTGAACTCTTCATATATACCCCTCTCTCTGCCACATCACTTCCTGTCATTCCACTAACCTGTCAAATAAATGTAAAAAAGAGGAGATTTTTGTTAAAGCACTAAACCAAGCAGATTTGAGCTTTCAAAGTGTTAATATGATCACGTTTGCCGTTCTAGAACTTTCTATTTTTCTCTAATGCAATTTCAGTGTCTGTCAATCCAACAAAATAACTTACAAAAACATAAAATGCTTTTATTACTTCGATTTTTTGTTGTATTGTTTCAAGTCCAAATACCTAAAAGTTCTTAAATCAAGAAGCATTTTCTAGACATGCAAAACATTGTCAGAATGAAGTGAGTTTTTCCTTAAACAAGCCAAATAATCTGCCAATGGAGTAAGCAAAATAATCTTAAATCAACAGGAAAAATTAGATTATTTTACTGACCCCATCAGTAAATGGTCACTGGTTTGAGTCCAGGCTGGGCTAGTTGGCATTTCTGTGTGGAGTTTGCACGTTCTCCCCATGTTGGCGTGGTTTTCCTCCGGGTGCTCCGGTTTCCCTCCTCAGTCATGCGCTATAGGTGAATTGGATGAACATTTGGCCTTAGTATATAAGTGTGTGTGTGTGAGTGTGAATATGTGTATGCGTGTTTCCCAGTACTGGGTTTCGGCCGGAAGGGCATCCGTTGTGTAAAGCATATGATGGAATAGTTAGCGGTCCATTCCGCTGTGGTGATGCCTGATAAATAAGGGACTAAGCCAAATGAAATAAATAAAAGACAATATGTTTTGCTTGTCTAGAAAATGCATCATGATTAAAGAATCTTAAAATATTTGGACCTGAAACAAGACAAATAAGTAAGTAAGAATATATATTTTGCAGTGCAATTTGCTGGATGTTTGGCAGCAGAACTAATTCTTGAAAAAATGTTAGTGTTGGGGGTTGAAAATGTACAAGCATGTACAAGTATGCTGAACCAGATAAAATACAAACGTCTCTGTATCGGTAATACCAGAGCAGCACTATTCAAGAGCATATGTTAAGCTATATTAATGGTCACAGTGGAGGGGATTGGATTTCTTAAAAACCCCTGTAACATCAATATCTCACTAGCAAGGATGCTTCTTTGCTGTATCCACTTATCCGTCCTCCCATCCACACACACACACACGCATGCAATTTTAATACTATTCCCATGACACGCATAAATCTAAATGATCCAGCGGACATAAGGTCCGTGTATTAGCATCCCATCTCACGGTATCGGATGAGTAAGCGCCCGTTTGCCTTTGCGTCTGTTTCTCTCTTGAGCCCCCCGTCCATAGAGCGTTTTGCAAACATTTTTTGATCACTCATCCATCTTGCAGGTGCAATGAGGACTGGTGATTTCACTGTTGATTACCTCTGGGGTTAGATTTGATTGCTTAATGTTGAGTAAATAGCATGAGCCGTCTGACAAGATTACAACTAACGGCTTTTCAGGACAATGTAAATAGAAGAATAATTACTACAGGGAGACAATATGAGCCATGGCTATTGGAGCCTTAATAAAGCTCTTAAATAAAAAAAAAAGAGACAGGGATAAATGCTCTAGAGATGCTCAAGGTTATGCTAAATCTAGCAGAGCAAAGGTGAATGTGTATGTCAATGTAGATTCTGTCATCTATGAAGTCGGCTGAGTGTATGAAGGTACATTTGTCAACCAGAGGTCCTACTGTAAATATTATCAAATTCAGTCATTCTCGGCCAGGCTTACGGCCTTTCTTAGACAACTTATGCCGAGTTCAGACTGCATAATTTTCGAAGTAGTCGTGTCACAGATGTTTTCACACTGCATGATTATCTGGGCTAGGGATTTGTCGCTGCTTTGTTTACACTGCAAGATGGATCGGCGACAGGGAGTTTCACACTGCATGACTTCAGAATAGGAAGAATCACCGACAATTTTGTCCAAACTACGTCTCACACCCAAAAACACATAGTTTATCTTTTGTTATTAACTACATAACGAGAAAGAAGCCTTTAATGGGGTAGAAATGTACATATTTGCTCACCTGGCTTTAAAGGGAATTAGCAATTCCTCCTCAACTTTTTTATTTTTTGACCGGGTTAGGGTGTGATATTGCTCACATGACAAGTCAAACAGACACAGGAGCTCATGCCAAATTTACACTCATTTTCTCTCCATTTTTTGTGTCCGAATAAACTGAATATGAGCGCCTTTAACTTCTCCCTCAACCTCCCGCTGGCCTGCAGGTACTCACACTGGTGAATGCTGCTCTCTCAGTGGCTGTAGGCGATCGCCGATGTTTTTTTTTAGTCAAAGCACATTTCACACGGCATGATTGGAATCGCCGACAGCTCCAGATATTCAGCACGCCAAATATCTCCCGGGCATCTGCGACTCATCGGCGATTCTCTCAGATCGCGTCTTTGATAGTTCATATTGTGTGATTGTCACTCGCGTGCACGAGCACCGATTTGCCTGTGATTTCAGGCATTTGTCGGCGATTTCTCAAAACCTGTCGACGAGTCAAAATCAGGGCTAAAATCATGCAGTCTGAACTCTGCATTAGAAAGACGGGGAGGGTCTCATTCTATTAGCTGTGTTAAAGGCTTTGCAAAGGCTTTGCGTTGCTTTAAGATACTGAAATTAGACAACATGTCTTATTTATGCTATTACTTTCCGTCTTTCCTTTATTTATCTTTCGCAATTACAATTAATATATGTGTTTACTATATACAGAGGTGTAAAAAAAAGTTGTAAAAAAAGTTTGTTTTGTTGCATGTTTGTCACACTTTTATGTTTTAGATCATCAATCAATTTAAAATATTCGTCAAAGATAGCACAAGTAAACACATCATGCAGTTTTAAAAGCCCTATGTGAAAAAAGTGTTTACCCCTAAACCTAATAACTGGTTAGGCCACCCTTAGCAGAAGTGATCAAGCATTTTCGATTACTTACAATGAGTCTGTTACAAGACTATGGATGAATTCTGGCCTACTCATCTTTGTTGCAATTGGCCATATTGGAGTGTTTTCCAGCATGAACTACCTTTTTAAGGTCATGCCACAACATCTCAAACAGATTCAGTTCAGGACCTTGACTAGGCCACTCCGAAGTCTTTATATTGCTTTTCTTCATCCATACAGAATTTTATCATGAGGTGTACTTTTATTATTGTCCTGCTGCAGAAGTCTTCCAGGTGTTGAAGCACCATCACACTACCACCACCACCACATTTTACTGTTGGTATGGTGTTCTTTTTCTGAAATGTGGTGTTACTTTTTTACGCCACACATAATGGGTCACACACCTTCCAAAAGGTTCCGCAGACTATTTTTCCTAAGGTCTTGAGGATCATTGAGTGGAGCCCTTATGTTCTTTTGCTCTGTCGTGATTCATCTTGAAACACTGTCATGCAAACCATTTTTGCCCAGTTTCGTACTTATGGTGGAGTCATGAACACTCACCCTAACTGAGGCAAGTGAAGCCTGCAGTTCTTTAGATGTTGTTGTGGGGTGTTTTGTGACCTCTTGCATGAGATGTTGTTACACTAATGGGGTCATTTTGGTTGGCTGCCCATTCCTGGGAAGGTTCTCCACTGTTACATGTTTTTGCCAGTTGTATATATTTTGTATAAATTTGAGAATGTTTGAGAATAACTTGCCTAATTAACCTAATTAAGCCCTTAAATTGCACTTTAAACTGAGTTTTAGTATATGCTAAATAACTTGTAAAATTATATGTACTGTCATCATGACAAAACTAAAATATATTAGTACTTAAACATTATTTATTGAAGTACCAATAATCACACGTTACAATAATTACTTTACAATACATTAGTTAATGTTAATTAATGCATTTACTAACATGAACAAACAATGAACAATACATTCACTACAGTATTTGTTCATGTTAGTTAACTGTAGTTCCTGAAAATACAGTTGTTCATTGTTAGTTCATGTTAGCTCACGGTGCATTAATGTTAACAAGCATGGACTTGGATGTTAATAATGCATTAGTAAATGTTCAATTATGATTAATAAATGCTATACAGCTGCTGTTCATAATTGGTTCCTCTTAGTAAATGCATTAACTAACGAAACTTATTGTAAAGTGTTACCGTACCAATTCTCACAATTAGCTAATGGCTTATTACCTGCCTAGTTTTAAGATATTGGCCATTCATTGGTACTTATAAAATAGGGGCTTATTCTGCATCTCTAATCCTTCTCAAAACCTAAACCCGACTACAACCTTACTAATAAACAGCAATCGAGTAATTCACTGAGCCAAAAATCTTAGTTAATGGTTTGTTAATAGCGAGAATTGTACCTTAAAATAAAGTGTGACTGAATTGTATTTTTCCTGTTGTTTATACTATCAAATCAGATCTGTAACCCTTCTCCGAGTCGCGACCCACCAGTCCAGAACCTGCTGATCCAACTCAGCTTGAACATCCCACAGCGCCACAATAATCAGATTCAGCAGAAGTAATTTATTTAGTGATTTTATTATTTTTTCCTCTCAACAAAACGCCACATCTCATAATGACTCTCCACTGCACATCGACAAACCCTCACAACATCTCATTTTCCCCAGTGGGGATCCAAGGCCCGGGCTGAAATCTGAAATCTGCTCCCCTCTCAAGGTTTCCAGCTGTAGTGACAAAGCAGCCGAAAAAAGCAGAACACGTCTGATTCCACGCGAACACAATACCAACAAGTTGTCAGCAGGGAGTATTTACACTTTCGCTCAAACATAATTCATATTCCGAAGCGTCCTTGGTGGCAAGATATCGAATCTTCAGAGGGAAGGATAGAAGAGCGGGAGCAACTAAATTTGCTCGAGAAGAAAAGAAAGAGGAAGAAAAGGAAGACACTGTCAGTGCTTAAATAGTATTTCAGGCCACAAGGACAGAAGTGCTGGAAAAAATTGACAGGGTCAGTCATTGAGCATACTGTGTGTGGGTGTATTTGCAGAATCTGCATATTGCAGGACTAGCATGTGAATGGGAAAATAATGCATTAATTGCAAAGAGTTCAGCACTAACAGCATGGGAATCTTTTAATTATTAAAAAAGAAAGAAAGACATGTTTTATTTATTTATTTATGCATTTATTTATTTATTTATTTGTTAATCAATTTATGCATTTAATTATTAGAATTTTGTCTGTGTAAAGAGGTTATACACACACCAAAAATTGCTGCTTGTTCAGACTACTTTTTTGAAGGTGCTGTATGTAAGCTTTTTACTCTTCTAAAGCATACAAATACTGTTATATGTTTGCAGATATTTAAGACACATGCTGTGAACAAGAGAACATTCTAGTTTACCTGAAAAATAATGCTAAAGTCAGTTATTCTGCTTTGAAAATGTGAGTCACGTGCTGAAAAGTCTGTCTTTGTTTTGGTTCTTTTAACCCGCCCACTGCCAGTTTAACCAATTATATTTCAGCACCCTGGGTTGCCTTTGTTTGTTTAATTCCGGGTCGCCACAGCGGAATGAACCGCCAACTTATCCAGCATTTGTTTTACACAGCGGATGCCCTTCCAGCCGCAACCCATCTCTGGGAAACATCCATAGATTCTCATTCACACATACACTACAGACAATTTAGCCTACCCAACTCACCCCAATTCTTTGGACTGTGGGGGAAACCTGAGCACCCGGAGGAAACCCACACGAACACAGGGAGAACTCCACACAGAAATGCCAACTGACCCAGCCGAGGCTTGAACCAGCGACCTTCTTGCTGTGAGGCGACAGCACTACCTACTGCGCCACCGTGTTGCCCTTAATATAAATATTACAAATGTGAACATTATGTGAGCAGGTTACATTGTAAACCCATGTCCTAACAACATGCTACATGACATGATTTGCAGTGATAAGCAGTTTGGCTGTTTGCACCAGACGAAACGTGACAGAAATTTAAATACAGTGATTCACTGTACTCACTGCACTCCAACAAAATGGTAAGGTGTATAATCTAATTAAAACATATTAAACCTCTCAAGCACCATTATATATACATGCTGAATCACCGATATGTGTTGCCTTTCACTGAGTCACAGTTCTGAAGTTCAATTTCAAACGGTTTATTTTATTTTCAAGATCAGAGGTGAACTATCTGCTGCTGTTTCAGCATTTATTAGCATTTAACATAGCACATGAGGTGTACCTGAGGTGATCACTTTCGTTTATCCTGTTGTTCACCTGTGAGAAATAGAAGTCGTTTCTAAAATATAAACTTCTTTAAACTCCTTTTAGTATGAAAAATATTCCTTCTATTGCGTGCCGTTGCTTTTAGTTTGAAAACAGTTCAAATCACGCTTTAGGCTCAATAGTCAAGCACACTCATGTAAATCTGGCAATTCATTCGTAAGATGAGGGGCCGAGTGAAAATGTGTTTTGATCCAGGAGTGCAATACCTTGTTTAACCACTGGGTCTCAAACATACATACTGCTCTTTAAAATGAGCAGAAACAACACAGTTCTTGAAAATGTTTTGGCCACTTTTTTTTGTTTTGTTTCAATCCAACTAATTTAATTAAATTATTTTGTGTTGAGACAACATGACAGAATTGTGTTGGTGTAACTACTTATTTAGTGGATTTTTATTTTTTGCTTTTTCTAAAGGTAGTGATAACACTATCGTCAAGTTTTTCTTTTACGACCCAACTGGAAATAATGTAGACATAATCATTAAAGAAGTAATCATTAGTGTTTAGCCTGTAAAAGTCTCAAATTTCATTCATAATGGTCCTAAAAGGGTCTTAAAATGTCTTAAATTTGGCCTGATGAAACCTGCAGAAACCCTGTATTAACAACATTAATGTTATTGTGTCACTCAGTGAGCCATAACTGTGTTAAGGCTAGTTATTAGATCAGTCTCAGTCAACAGTAGGTTGTAAAGTTATGTTTAGACTGCAACAATTAACAGAATATTCTGCTTTTCCAGATTACGTGATTGAGATTTATTGGCTCAATAAGAGTAAACTGCGTTCCAGACAAGTTTAATTAACAAGGCAATTCAAACGAAAATGATTTGACAGTGTTTCAAAATGAACCCAGCTCTCGGTTCTGTATTTGATTAAAACAAGTCGAAATAATGTGATTCAAATGAGTGGCAATGTGTGTCTGAATTCAATTGAGTTACACCAGTGATTAGATTGTCTGAGTGTAGATGTTTCATGTCATATCACAGTCACAACTGTTGTATTGTGGCAATGGTCGATATAGTTGGCTGAGAAAAATGAAGCAGTTTCATACATATAAATGTTCTCTTGGGCCGAGCAGCAGCTGATATCATATGCGCACACAATTCATGTTGGAGTATTTATTGCTCACAATAAAATGGAAATTAGAAAGGTTACAAGCACATTTACAAGGACAACTTTTCCATTTAATTAAACGTTGTTATTGTAACATTGTTCAGTTATTTTTTAAATTAAGGTCAATATTACTTTCCCATTGAACGCTCTGAATGCAAAACGACTCATGGCGGGTAAAAACTGTCGCAAAAAACTACTGAAATGTGCAGAAGGACTGCTGTTTTAAAATAAAAAGCCAATGGTAAATGATGTATATAAATAATATATAACATTTACAGCTCTGTTTGTTATAAGATTCGGTTTCTAGAATGTTTAATATTTTTGAAACGGCAAATTTAGTAGATTAACTCAGTAACTTGCTGAAACTCAATGTCAGAGACTTTCGTAAATCAAGTTCAATTAACGTTACAGAAGATTGATGTGGACATAGGCTAACATTAGCTTTGTCCTCCTAATTATTATTTCAGACCCATTAAAAAAATTACTGCTAGATAATGAGCTCTTGTTTTCTCTGACATACCTAACGTTCGGCATGTATCAGCAAACAAAACCCTACATTTAACCCAATAAACAGTGATCCATCAGATCCTGTATGTCAGAAAGTATAATTTACTGCTGAACAGCTCATTTTATCATAGTAAAATAACACAGAAATCTAACTTTGGTACTTCAATCACTTCTCAAAGCTCCGACAGTCTGCTTAGAGAAGCTGTCAATCACAACTGTCAATCACTATAGCATCAAATTACTGGCTATATCAGCTTGATAACTAGTGCCTCAATTGATCAAAACCATCTTTTGGGACATCTTATTGAACGGAAAGTGTAATTCATTTTTTTTTGTTTGGGCTCAAGTTTTATTGGTTAACATGGGGGAGGCAGGTTTTATGACTTGTACTTCAGCCAGCCCCCAGGGGGTGATCTAATGGCTGGGAGCATCACTCAAAAGGAGGCGTGTGGCCCACTTGGCACATATAGACTGTAACTGCGGCTGTACTTCCCGCCTCATCGGCGAACAGCGCAGACAGTTTTAGAGCCAATCGCAACCCTTTCTGTTGAGCGTGTGATTACAATGACCAATCATAGGAGTGTAGAAACTCACTCGTCAATACTCAGAAAGCAAGATGCTAATAATATTGGGATGCTAATCATTCATTCATTCATTCATTTTCTTTTCAGCTTAGTCCCTTTTATTAATCCGGGGTCGCAGCGGAATGATCCGCCAACTTATCCAGCATTTGTTTTAACGCAGTGGATGCCCTTCCAGCCACAACCCATCTCTGGGAAACATCCATACATTCTCATTCACACACATACACTACGGACAATTTAGCTTACCCAATTCACCTGTACCGCATATCTCTGGACTTGTGGGGGAAACCGGAGCACCCGGAGGAAACCCACACAACCACGGGGAGAACATGCAAACTCCACACAGAAATGCCAACTGACCCAGCCGAGGCTCGAACCAGCGACCTTCTTGCTGTGAGGCAAACATGCTACTCACTACGCCACTGTGGTGCCATGATGCTAATCATATTGACCTTAAATGTCACCTTTTTTGACCTTTTTTTTTTTTTTGTAAAAATTGCTTTTTTTCTTGCTGAAATAAAACAAATAAACCTTTCTTCAGAAGAGAAAACATTATAGGAAATACTCTGAAAATGTCTTTGCTCTGTAAAACAACAATTGGGAAATATTTGAAAAAGAAAAGAAAAAAAATCACACGAGGGCTAATAATTTTGACTTTAACTGTATGTTCTTTCAAAACGCACACATTTCTGAAAGAATACTAAAATGGTTCATTGCAATACTCCCAAAGCAATAGCAAAAATATATCATGTTCCAAGTGTGAAAGCAGTGATCCAAAACACCCCATTGTGTGACAACTCTTTCATATTAATGCAGACCTTAACGCCCTAGTGTGCAAGCATGATCAAACATACAGCAAAGTAGAGCTTTTACAATATTTGAATGCGTTTGCTTGGTTATTTTCAAATGAAATGTCTACATGCCACTTTTAATAGCCTTCTGTCGATTAGCACACACTAACTCTGATTTGTTCCTCAGTGTGTAAATGAACAGAAAACACTGTAATGCACTTAGGCTGGCAATAAAGAGGACCGGAGGGTTTACAAGCAGAAATGTGAAATTAGCCTTTTTATTAAAGCTCAGGAAATGAATTATTATTACAAAAATAATGTTTGTTTTTCAAGTTGTAAACTTGTTTAATTGTGCTTTTGAGGTGGATGTACACTAAAAAAAGGATTTTTTGCTTCTTGTTCCAACTACTTATTTAAAGCCGTGTTTACACTTGTGCGTTTTAGTTTTAAAACGGCGTTTTAGCATGAAAACGATCCTCGTCCACACTAGCATTTCACCCAGCGTTTCTGAACATATCTCCGTCCACACTACTCCACCAAAAACGTATATCATGTAAGCATTCGCGCATTCTGTGCATGCGCGTTCAAGTATAAACAGGAAGCATGTGTCTCGCTCAGCATTTGGTTATTGTTAGTCAACAAACGCTAACCAAAAACTGGCATTCTAAATAGGGCTTACGCCGCTTGAAACGCGAGTGATTAGTGAGTGGTCGAACAATAGCTTGCCTCTTGCGAATATATGCAGTTGTTGTAGTAAAAAAGACTGAGTTTAACTGCACAATAGCGCCTAAAACAGTCAATAGTGCAAACAACGCTCCCATTTCTGTGTCCAGCAGCCACATCTCCGTTTTCAGATGTCTCCGTTTTCCCCATCCACACTGAGACGGAGCAGTGGGCTCCGTTTTCGGGGCACGAAAACTCCGGCGTAGTGTGGATGGATGGTGTAACCATAGCAAAACGTATGCGTTTTAAAACGAAAAAGCATTAGTGTAAACGGGGCCTAAAATGAGCTGTAACAACCCAATTATTGAGATTTTTTTTGGGACAACTTAACTTTCTATGTTTAATCCACTTAAATTTGTTAAACTAACTTAATCAATTTGTGTTGGGACATTATGAATGAATTGTTAGGAACCCTGTATTTTTTACAGTGAGCAGTTTTGACTTACTGGTGTAAATTCTGTAGAGAATGAACAGTGCTTTATTGCACATGCGAACATGTCTCTGGGGAAACAAGTCTCCAGTCAAACTCATGTAACCCGATGGGATCTTAACAGGCAGACTGGAGGCTCTTCAATCTGATTAGAAGTCAATAAAGGAAACACCTTATTACCTTGAGTAAGCTACTTTTGTGTTCAGACAGTTTCTCACATAATAAATCGATTGCCTTGCCTTGATTGACTTGTACAGTGTGTTGTTAATAAAAAAATGGCTACAGAAATATTTCAATTACTATATATATATTTATTAGGTAACAAACACCTGACAATGCAACAGGCTTTATGATTATAGATTTGCATGTTCTGTTATTAATTAAGTAGGGCTTTTTGAAAATGTTATGTTCAAATAAAACGCTTAAGAAAAACAACTACAGAAAAATCTTAAGCTTCTTTTTCTGTTTTACATCTTGACTCAACAACCTCAACCAATTATGCAGATATATAATAACTATTGATATTAATTGTCAACACATCTTAGGCCTAAAAACTGAGCACTTTTAGAGAATTGATTACTTCTGTTTACATTACGCTTACATTACCAAGACAACAACACATTTTTATTAGCGTTCATTCCAGAGAGCCCGTTATCACTTATCAGCACCATGGTAGAGGATGAAACTTCAGCAAAGAAAGAGCGGTCGGCTCTTCTCTATCCATTCAGCTAAAACAGTCAGTCAAGAAGAAAACTGTTCTTAGCTGACTGCGGGTAAACAGAATGAATAAATAGCTGAAATGATCTGGAAGCGTAAGCGCAACTGAAGTAACAGACCTGCAGTAACAGATCTACAGATTGTATGTCTGTGTCTGTATGGGATGCTTATGGTTCTGGACACGGACCCCAATTCGCTTGATAGTGGTCACTAATCTACGCTATATCTTCAACAACAACAACGAAAAATCTGCATTCGTTATTTTTTTGTGTCTGTCTGAATGGACGTTGAGTGCCTGTTGAAACACTGATAACAGTCTGTTGTGTTTTGGCCTCACCTGCGCTTTTGGCTTTACCTCCTTCACTTACCATGCTAAACTCTCTGAAACTTAACAACTGGTAAACAACTGGTTTGCATACTAAGAGGTGATTGGACAGGTCTTCGCACATGCAGTTTATGTGAATGGTAATCAGAAGCACAAATGAGGAACTTTTCTGCTTTGCTGCAGTTGTTTCTATACCAATATTAATAATGCATATTCTGAACCGCGGATCACAGGGCGCACCGAACTCTGGGAAGACAACGGGATGATATGATATTTTACAGAGAACCGTTGCATGCCTACCTCACACAGGTGAGAGGGCTTAACAAACCACCCTTTAGAAAACACAATCATTCATCTCACTGACACATTAAACAATACAAACACTCTGCATTTATGAAGTGTGCTTCACACAGGTGAGTGGTTTTGACAAACCACCTTTCAAGAGTTCACACTTAGCCGATGATTGAATAATAAAGCGTATTTGGCGAATATCCTTGAGCTCTGGGCTCCCTCCCGTTTAAAGGGCGAGAGGAGAGTTTGAGCTCAGGTGAGTCTCGAGAACTCCCCTGCTTGTGAATGTGCTGAGATATCTGGCTAGGTTGCCTTAGGATGCTACTTAAGAGTAGTCAATTTACTTATGTTATATGTTTTTTGGACGGAGGAAGGAAACCGGAGAACCCGGGGGAAACCCACTCAAACACGGGGAGAACATGCAAACTCCACACTGAAACGTCGACTGGCTTGGGGAGAGGCCGAACCAGCGGCGTTCTTGTGTGAGGCAACAGTGCTAACCACTGGGCCACTGTGCCGTCCCAATGGAGAAGGGGAGGAGTTGGGGTGGAGGGGGGGATTCTTCAAGACGAAAATGACCGGAGTAGAAAGCTCTGGTAATTTATAGTGTGTCAGGATTCGTCTGATTGGTGCAACATGCTGAGCTGATGTGATACCAGCTGTGTTCAATCATAAGCACATGATCCTCTCGAATTTAGTTTATAAATAAACCCCACTTAGAAACACTTTTTCTCTCTCTCTCGCTCGCTATCTCTCTCTCTTTCCCTCTCAAAAAACTGCAGCAATCCTACTCTACGCACATTCAAATTACTTTGTATAGCTCTACTTTGTATTGCCTCTTCTTGTTGGATCGCTGTATGATATCTGAAAGTCAACGCGTCTGCTAAATGACTAAATGTAACAGCAATGTAAATGTGCAACTTTGATAGCCCCTTTTCTCTTCGCTTTTATGTCCACTCTGTAGTACACTTACAGGCATTATCGGCCACTGTCAGAGGAAGAGGTGAACTGCGGGTCTTTCCAGTGATAACAGCCGCTATGTGAGATGTCCTTTGACTCTCCTGCGGCCTCCCGTTTCACCTGTTTGTAAATCAGGCCTGTCACTTATGACAGCAGTCGGCTTGAGCGTTAAGCTTCATTAACCTAACCACACAAGAGCTCAGTTTCAGGCGTAATACTTCCTCTGTTAGTGGGTGGCAGAAAACCTGCGGCCACATGGACAAGGACATGCAAAAACAACTACAACAACAACTCATGATTGCAGAAAATGTTCACTCAAAACATATACATGCTCCACAGCTGTTACTTCATGGAGCTTTATTATCCTCACAAGATTTGATTAAAAAAAATAAGAATAATTCCAGTGTGAATGAGTGCTTACTGATCCAAACACAACACTACTGTGACATTTTTCATTAGTGGAATTTGCAAGTAATATATTTTGTTTTTCCACTACTCCGTGTCAACAAGGTGAATTGAGCCACTGGTTTACAATAAAAACAAAAAAAAATGGAGGAGACTGGACAAGAAGAGCAAACTATTATTAGTTAATATTTATTATTACAGGTACTATATTACCTGTTTCACACCGCAAGCGCAAGTAGAGCGTGAGCAGCGCATGCACAGCGCGTATGGAGAGCTCATCGGCAGCTGCTGCACTGATCAATCTATCTTTTCTATCTAGTTACCTAACTATCTAAATACAATTTTTTTTGAACTTTTCATCTGCAACAAGGCCCGGGCAACTTCCTCCTATGCTGTTTCCTTAACCTGCAAGTCTTTATTTTACAAATTATATAGATCAGGGGTCTTAAACTCAATTTACCTGGGGGCCGCTGCTGGGTGAAGCTGGGTCGCATGAGGTTTTCTACAAGAAATTAATTATATTATTAATTATACATTTTTAATTTTTTTCATCATATTTTGTGTTAAGAAAAAAAGAAAAAATAAAGAGATTTGAAAAGATTGGATTTTTTTTTACAAAATAAGATGAAGAAATAAACAAATTAAAATGAGTAAGAAAATAAATAAATCAATAATAATAATAATAATAATAAAATTATTCATTAATTCATTTTCTTTTCTACTTAGTCTCTTTATTAATATGTGGTCGCCACAGCGGAATGAACTGCCAAACTTATCCAGCATATGTTGCACACAGCGGATGCTCTTCCAGCTGCAACCCATCACTGGGAAACATCCATATACACTCATTCACACACATACACTATGGACAATTTAGCCTACCCAATTCACCTATACCACATGTCTTTGAACTTGTGGGAGAAACGGAGCACCCGGAGGAAACCCACGCGACCATGGGAAGAACAATAATAAATAATAACAATAATTAGATTTACTGTTATCTGCTGTGCTGTTGTTACAGGAAAAAGAAGCAACACTGTGTTGTTCTCATTTGTTTTGACTACTTTTACATCATATTGTATATGCAATGCAAATACAATGCAGGTGTCGATATGTGACTGCAGACAAACACAAGGCTGCATTGGTTCCTTACTTTTCTTTTATCCCACTTTATACGCATCACTTTCTTCATTTCACATTTCTTTTCTGCTCACGAAACAATAACCACCAACCAATGAGAGTGATTGTAATCACGAGAAAGATTATTGGATGAAAATATTGTGCAGGACCAATAGTCAAACATGAATTTTGCTTTAACCGTGAACAACCATCATGTGTGCACGCACACGCAAATAAGCTGTACTCATTCACACACACACACACACTCTCTCTCTCTCTCTCTCTTGCCCACTCACACGCAGGTAATCACTGCGCACAAGTTATGCATTCATAAAGTCAAAACGGACAGTTGAAGAGGTGTGGTTAAGTATGTTAACCACGCCCACTACCTCAGACAGACGTATTTAAAGGGCCACGAAACCCCCCTGTCTCAGCAGGGTGTTTTCACACCTACAGTCTGGAAAAGCTCAGGAAAGTGGGTGTGTCCAACTCTGTTTAGGTGGGAGTGTCGGGGAGGGAAAGAGGGAAGGTTTTGCATAACAATGAGAGTTTCCATTTGTGCACATGCTCATTTTCAAACAGGCAACACACAAACACAGAATCAGGGGGAGAAAGACAGTGACTGTTTACATTGACATCAGTCATCCAATTATTTACCAAATTATTAATTTGTCGACTTTAACGACAGTTTGGCACTTTTACTTTTATCCAGAAACATTTCCTGCATGTCCCCCGTGACAAACGAGATGTGAGAAACTGCTAAGAGAGTGGTTTTAATGGAGCGTTTAATACCGCGTGGCGTAAGGGAGAAATAAAAAACGCATTTCTCGGTAACTTAGATGCTCTCGGTACAAAAAAGTAATTGTTTGACTGCAGTGTTTACAGGTTTACACTCGGAGAGCAGCATTTACAGCGGATCTTTCAGTCTATAATATTGTAATGATAGTAACGTACTGTAAACTCAGTAACAGTTCTAATCATTTTGACTAAGGTCTGTCTTTAAACACTGAAAGAGTACTGCTGACGATATGAACTAACTTTGCCATCTGAATAAACAAACAAACACCACTGATCGCTTACCAAATCTGTAGAGACAGGACAATCAACATGAACTCGTCTCTTTTAAAAGGAGACGAGCGGCAAATCCGGATTTCACCTTTTCCAGATGCGAAAAGCTCTCGGGTGAAAAAAAAAGTGCCTTACAAACGCATTTCTGCTTCACGCTTGAGTCCAGCTGCGCTCTCATAGCGGGAAATGTAAACAAAACCTTCGTTGCTGCACATAAACACAACACTGGCGACCTGTGTCTCCAAACAATTCTTGTTCTTCCACTTGCTTTGGCAACACAACGTGGCGTCTCTCTGCCGTCTGGACACTGCAACAGGTACAGACCATCTTCGAAGCTATCATGCATATTAATGAAGTTGCACCGCACAATAGAGCGTGCTGATTGGTTTGAACCAAGTCTTTCTCATGAATTAATGCCACACACTCAGAGACGTCACGATGCACTGGCAGGTACAGACGTCCACTCTCCACGCTGGAATACACACATGGATCTCATCGATGTGACACAGCTTCAAAAATTTGTTTCAAACCGGAAGAACAAATTTGCTCAAAATAACGCAAAAACAACCAATTTTCACTTTTTAGTGAAATATATGTGTCCTCATAGTGTTTATAGCAGCGTGGGACACATATATGACTGTCAACAGCTCAAAAAATATGTTTTGGTGTTTCGTGACCCTTTAACTAAAAACTAACAGGACGTGTATTTTCAGATTTGAATTTTACATTACAAGGGCAGACTTTTTTTCTTAATCAATTGTTCACCACAAAACTAGCAATGTGAGCTAACAAAATCAATTGGTTTTGATTTCATTTGTATTTTAAGTTTTCAAAGTCATTGTTGATTTCAATCAGTCTTCACACCAATCCTACCAGCTCCACAGAGAGCATATTATACACCAGCGAGGCTCTCTAAGCACCCTCTTCTTTTCTTGCTACTCATTTGTCGGCTCATGAAGGAGTCCGCTCAGTGTTACCTGAGGTAGGAGTGGTCAGTCCTGGCAGACTCGCCTCAGGCCAAAACAAGGCCTGCTGGGGCGAGCGACTCTCTCAGAATAGAATATGCTGCTCACTCAGCTTAATGCCTGCTCGCGCCAGGACTTCTGAGCACTCCTGAACACAAGAGAAGTGCAATACACATCCCGTATGGAGTAGGCAAGTCTAAATATAGGCATGAGGTTTTCTGCTGGGAGAGTTCTCCATTTTGTTCATGTGGTGAGAAGGTGAATTCGCTTTGTAGACTGTGGACATGAGTTAAAATGCAGCCAGAAGAGTTTCAGACAGCACACGAGCTGTTGT
>CAIGQQ010029922.1:2693872-2717746 GCA_903798035.1 Danio albolineatus | reverse complement strand
AAACGCTTCTCACGGTTGACAGAAAAGCTTCATTTAATAAGGCTCATGTCTGATAATATTAGTGTAAGTGAACAGAAGTTTTGGTCACACTTTATGTTGGTGATTCGTTTGTTGAATTTAAGTTACATTGCAACTAATTCTCATTAGCTTATAAGTAGACTGTTAGGTTGGGGTTAGGGTTAGTGTAAGTTGACATGTACTTGCAAAATTTCTTATAGTCACTGAAATACTCATATAGATATACTCACTGATATATTCAAATGGACCATCGAAATAAAGTGTTACCGAACTTTTTAACATTTTATAATATATTGACAGTTTTACTGTAAACGCTTTAGATGATATCGACACCACAATGATCTGAATCAGTGTGTACTGAACTTGCATGTAGTTTTTATTGCACGATTCTGGTGATGAATGCTCTGGCATGCAGTTTTGTTTATTGTTTAGTCTGACTGACAAAAAAAGAGATGTTTTTACTATAACCCCCTCTAACACATATATGTATTTTAGCGCACAGCCATAAAATAAGCTTAAACTACTCTTATTATAATACAGATTTGAAAACTCTAAAGTGTCTATTTTTATTTATATATATTTATAGCTGTTTCTGATGAAACCTCTAGAAAAGATTACCTTGTGCGTCCAATTATTGACATTTTTTTCTAATCTTTTTGGCTGTGTAGACAACATACATAATGGCGAAGAAGCTTTGTACTTGTTCATCTGTTTTGTTTTGATCAATCTATTGTACACTTAGTACAAATAAGTTATACCCAGGACCTTCAGGACAAGAACGTCCCCACTTGAAATCATTTAAAATATTTAATCCCATTGGCATTTAAGCAAAAACTCATACATTCTTTGTCAGCCGGCTTTCATTTTGTTGGGAGGGCTTCAAAACTAGAACTATTATCATTATTTTTTTTTTTTGACTGCAGATTGTTTTAAGTTTGGCATGTGGTGCAGAAAAAAGCTTTTCATGTTTTGTTTGTTTTAGAGCACCACAGGCAAACTGAATTACAATGATGTGTATTGGCATAAATATCTGAGTTTGTAAAGAATAAATACTGTCGATATTTCTGAGAAATGTGTGCCTGAGGGTTACTGTATTTTATCTTAAAATCTGTATGAAAAATCATATATTTTATTGTATTTTCATTGAAAAAAACACAATTTAATTCAAAGGATTATATTCAATCATTCATTTATTCATTTTCTTGTCGGCTTAGTCCCTTTATTAATCTGGGGTCGCCACAGCGGAATGAACCGCCAACTTATCCAGTATTTGTTTTATGCAGCGGATGCCCTTCCAGCTGCAACCCATCTCTGGGAAACATCCATTCACACTCATACACTACGGACAACTTAGCCTATCCAATTCACCTAAACCACTAATGTTTGGACTTGAGGGGGAAACCGGAGCACCCGGAGGAAACCCATGCGAACACGGGGAGAACATGCAAACTCCACACAGAAATGCCAACTGACCTAGCCGAGGCTGGAACCAGCGACCTTCTTGCTGTGAGGCGAACGTGCTACTCACTACGTCACCGTGGCGCCCTAGGATTATATTATATTTTGGTAATTATCATCAGGACTCAGGCTTGTTATTAAATATATTCAATTTCCTTCGGCTTGGTTTTTATTTCGGAGGTTACCACAGCAGAATGAACCACCAACCTTCCAGCCTTTCCTGCCACAACCCAGTATTGGGAAACACCCATACACACTCATTCACACGCACACTCATACACTACTGACATTTTAGCTCACCCAATTCACTTATAGCGCATGTCTTTTGACTGGGGGGGAAACCGGAGCACCCGGAGGAAACCCACGCCAACACTGAGAGATCATGCAAACTCCACACAGAAATGCCAACTGGCCCATCTGGGACTTGCTAACCACTGTGCCGCCACTATATAGCGATATGAATACAATCGACGACATGAATAGCTTTATTTGGGAATTCGTTTAAATTCATTACAGTCACAGTGTTCATTACAGTTTCAATTCATTCGTTTAAATTGATTGGGATTATTCTGTAGGAATGTGAAACTACACTGTAAAAATGCTGGGTTCCACACAAACGATTTGTGTTACCACTTAACTATTTGATTTAGTGAGTTTTTATTCTTGACAGAGAGATTCCCAAACCATGACACCAAAGGAAAAGATAAAACGGATTCAAGAAAGGCATGGTAAATCATCATGTGTTTGTCAATATGGAAATGATTTAACTTTCTCAAACAGTTAAGCCACCTTTCCACTGCACACGACATTTGGACACGACTGTCAGAATACGCCCCCTTGTGGCAGTCGCACAGTATTTTCAGTGTTGTCGGGCACCATGGAGGAGACGCTGAATCTTGCAGTGTCCGAAATAAAGGAGTGAATGAATGAATGAATGAATGAATACCGCAAGTCAGGCCGCTAAAATGTCTATAATAATATTTTTATTACTCATTTATGAATATAAATGCTTTTTTTAAATACAGACTTTTTCTGATTCAAGAAAATAACGAAAAACCCCTATTTGTCATCTCGCGCGCACGGACCTGCTTGGACAACACTGAAATACATCACTTCCGGTCGGCCGGTCGCATACGGTCTAGTCGCAGGAGTTCAAATATTTCAACGGATCCGCGGCTCAAATCGGATCCGAATTTCCCGCATACGGAGATGATCGGAACTCCATGCAGCTCCCGGACTACTCTCCATTGGAAATGAATGACTTCCGGTCTGTCGCTTGTCGTTTGTCGTGTGCATTGGAAAGGCAGCTTTAGAATAGTCGCTATTGCCCCTTTTTACACACTGCCACACAATTCTCATCAAAGGAAAGTTTAAAGTCAATAATTGTGCCAAGGTAATTATATGATCGCACACTTTCCACAGTCTGATTTTTAATGGAAGTGTTCACCTGTGTGTGTGAATGTGAGAAAATATGGGCAGTATTGGTTTTCCAGTATTGGGTTGCAGCTGGAAGGGCATCCGCTGCGTAAAACATATGCTGGAATAGTTGGCGGTTCATTCCACTGTGGCGACCCCTACTAAATAAGGGACTAAGCCAAAGGGAAATGAATGAATGATTTGTACCACAGTTACGTGGACCACAATAACGGTTTCTTAGTCTTGTTGTAATGCAGAACTTTCTCTGCAACTACAGTCCAGAATTGTATTATCTAGATGTTGCCATCTGCTATCCTCATTTTTGTGAGGCTACTCATTAAACAAGCCTAATTTTAGTAATAACTCTCTGACAGACGACACAAATGTTTGCGTTGGTGCTGATTGTGTTCTTGATTAATCCTCCCCGTCATACTCAGAGTACTGCTGATGATAAGTTAATTCATTCATTTTCCTTGGCTTAGTCACTGTTATAGAGGTCGCCACAGCGGACCGAACCACCAACTATTCCAGCGTATGTTTTAAGCAGCGGATGCCCTTCCAGCTGTAACCCAGTATTGGGAAACACCCATACACACTCATTCACACACACACAAGTACAATTTAGTTTATTCAATTCACCTATAGCACATGTGTTTGAACTGTGGGGGAAACCGGAGCACCCTGAGGAAACTCACACCAACACAGGGAGAACATGCACACAGAAATGCCAACTGACCCAGCCGGGACTTGAACCAGTGACTTTCATGCTGTGAGGTGACAGGGCTAACCGCTGAGCCACAGTGCTGCCCAGTTGATAAGTTGATGAGTCTTATTCAGAACTGCTGAATCTTTGAAATATTTAGGAAATAGACACTTCCTGCTTTGTTTGCATTTGATTTTAATTTGTTTTGCTCTTGCTGTGTAAAGTGGTTTTGTATTGCGTCCTCAATATCCATTTAGACACTTAAAATGCACTTAAATATGTATGAATGTCATTGTGATTAGAGGACAAATATCAAATCAACTGGCACTTTTTGTAAAAATAGAATGGCACACATTGTACACAGGACAGTGCTTTTTATTGTACTGTTATAGCAGATGTCTCAGCGGCTCCTTTTTTAATATCAGTGACCAATAAGGCTGGGTATTGAATCAGATTTCCTGATTTAATTTGATTTCATTTCAGAAGCTCCCATTAGTTCTGTTTTCATCCAAAGATGTGAAGTGATACATTAATAATGATTCAGTTATTTGAAGTAACAAATCACACTTCACACTGTATTTCTGACACAATATTATATATCACAATACAACAAATTATATATCACAATACAACAAATGAGCAATATCACATTAGTTGCGGTGCAATATGGCTGTATATCAGCACTGGTGGGAGGCTTGCATGCCGCAGGCCGAGTGCTTTAGTGCCCCCACCAGTGCCGATATTCAGCCATATCGCACTGCTAAGAGTGTAATATTGCATTTATGCAATGGCATAATACTGTTTATAAAAAAAAAGAAAATAAAACTTTCTTCTACCGTTCATTCACATCTGCAGCTGACGTCAGAATAGCAGAAGCCGTTAATAATTTACCAACGTCACTTTAGAGCTATTATTTGAATGATTCTCTAGTGTAATGTCTAAAGTGATGACAAAATAGGTGATTTTGCTCACATTTTAAGGTCATAAGGCTGAACCGCATGCAATGCTGTCATTCTACAGAGATTTCCCAGTATTTCTCTGTTGCAACTGGGATTTCACAATAATTAACCCAGAAAAAGCCGAAGCAAAGCAAACACTACCAGTTTCTGTGGTATAAATACAGCACTACAACATACAAAAGAGAGAGATCGATTTAGATTATCACTTACCTCTTCTGTAATGATTTGATCAGCTGTAGTTTTAAATTTATGCTAAGAAAATGCTGTTTTCCTCCCTTAAAGACTTATTATGCACACTCTGTCGCCATCTTGTAGCAGAACACATACCGTCACTTTCTTTGGTCTGCTCAGGCTGATGGTGAGTAGGGTGAAGCTGCAGGCCCGAAGACCCAACTGCACACTCAGACCTGCACTTCCAGACCTACTGTTTTCTCAGACAGTGCCACCTGCTGTTGGATTGGATGCATACCTCTCATCCCTCCCGTTTTTCCCAGGATTTTCCCGTATTTTACTGTTCTATCCCGCTATCATCCCGTAAAGGTATTTTCCCGTATTTCCAGTCTTTCTCGGAAGGGTGTCAATAAACATTAAAGAGCCGATCCTCCCTATACGCAACCCATACCGCCGAACCACCAGGGGCCGCCGCTTGCTCTTAAATGTGAGTCCATTCTGTGCTTTCATTTTATTTAGGCATGAAACACTTTGAAATAAATATTAAAACGGCGGGATTCCCTTTCCTTTTCAATACAGGTGCCGTCGCCTCTCCTATGCAATCCTGAAAACAAGTCATGTAGCGATGTGTGACTCAGCTGACGTGCTCCATAGTGAAATAGATGCTGTTTCCCAAACGGATTCTGTACACGCGATTTGAGGAGGAGCGAAAGTCTCGGTTTTGGGTGCGTGTTTGAACCTATACAATTACATATACAATTAATAATAATAATTAATAATTAATAATAATAACATCTAAAGATGCATCTTAAGTTTTTTCCAAACAGAGCTAATTTGTGCTAAATGAGCATAACAAGCTAGGAAAGCAATTGCACAGTGTGAGCCAGCCTTAAAGGGCCACGAAACCCCCCTGTCTCAGCAGGGTATTTTTACACCTCTGGTTTGGGAAAGTTCAGGAAATTGGGTGTGTCCAGCTCTGTTTAGGTGGGAGTGTCGGGGGAGGGAAAGAGGGAAGGTTTTGCATAAAAATGTCAGTTTCCATTTGGGCACATGCTGATTTTCAAACAGGCAAAACAAACACACAGACGCAGGGGAGAAAGACAGTGACTGTTTACATGGACATCAGTAATCAAATTATTTGTCAAATTCTTCATTTGTGGACTTTTACTGCAGTTTGGCACTTTCACCTTTATTCAGGAACATTTCCTGCATGTCCCCCTTGACAAACGAGATGTAGGAACTGCTGGACAATGTTGTTTTAATGGAGTATTTGATACCGCGCGGCATATGAGGAAAAAAAAAAACCTCCGCATTTCGCAGTAACTTAGATGCAAATAAAACCTTCGTTGAAGCACATAAACACAACACTGGCGACCCGTGTCTCCAAACAATTCTTGTTCTTTCACTTGTTTTAGCAACACAACGTGGCGTCTCTCTGCCGTCTGAACACTGTAACAGGTAAAAACAGTCTTTGACGGTATCATGCATATTAATAAAGTTGCGCCGCATTCACTATAGAGCGCGCTAATTGGTTTGAACCAAGTCTTTCTCATGACTTAATGCCGCACACTCAGAGACATCACGATGCACTCGCAGGTACAGACGTCTACTCTCCATGCTGGAATAGACGCAAGGATCTCATCGGCGTGACGCAGCTTCAAAAATTAGTTTCAAGCCAGAAGAACGAATTTACTCAAAATAATGCAAAAACAACCAATTTTCACTCTTTAGTGAAATATAAGTGTCCTAATAGTGTTTATAGCAGCGTGGGACACATATGACTGTCAACAACTCCAATGTGTTTTGGTGTTTTGTGACCCTTTAAGCTGAAGGAAAATTAATGAATGCAAGTTTCTATTTATTTCCTTTTTATATGCAGCTTATACAGTTTTTGACAATCAATTTTGATAATCAATGATTCTGACATCACTGGATGCAGCAAAACATGGCAAATCCCCCCAAAGTAAACTGATTTCCCATTTTATTTCTAGTGAGCTGTATATTTAAGTATTCCTGTGCTACTTCTGACATCAAGAGAAATAGATTTTTAACACGACTAAAGTGGTTACATGCGATGTAGAAATAGTGAAAAGGTTATAATTACTTGAGTGAGTGTCATTATATGAGTACATTAAATTTTTTTGGGGTGAACAATCCATTTAAGCTCAGAAACAGCTAGTGGCATTGTGTTATGACGAATTATGAAGACAGACAGACAAACATTTCTGCAGAGGGACTGCAGATACCCCAAAATGGGGAAAAATTATCCAGAAAAAAAAAACTTCACTCGAAAGACTTACATTACGCTTGACTCAGGCGTATTAATCTTTTGATAGTTGGAATTAATAGACTAAACTTTGTCCCCCATTAGTAGAGTACAATAGAACAAGCCCTCTCTAATTCCACAGTACTAATGGTAATCCATTAGCATGCATCACGAGTATTCATTTCACACATTTACGGAAATCCAAATCCCCCAGCAAGACAAATCGTGAAGACTCCGATAAAGCGCAGAGGCCCGAGCTTTATAGTTCTGAGAAAGCATGTGATGGGATCAGTATTGGGGCCGGAGTCAGCTGTCTGAAGGCTACTTTCACACAGACAACCTTGAGATCAGCTGAAAGGGATTATTCGCTTTCAACTTTGAGTGCCATTATGGAAAAGGCCGGTCTTACCGTATCTCATTCTCTTCCCAGAGGTTCATCTGCCGTGCTATTTTCCGTTTCTTTACAGGAAGACTTCTTCTGAATAAAATGGTAAACCACATAAGATTGGGTTTCACATCATCCTCCTCAAAGTGGGCTGTATTATGGGATCAAAATGGCTTATTTTGGCAGATGTCTCTGGGTTGTTTTCATGGTTCTGCTCTCCAGGTTTTGTCTTCTGGTGGTAGTTTTAAGGGCATTATTATAATCGTGTGTAAACTCTTAAATATATCATTTCAAAAGCAGTTTTCTCAGTGATTCCATATAATTTTTTTTTTCTCAAACATTTTGTGAAATGGAAATATTCGAGGGGTAGTTCACCCTGAAATGAGTAAATGGAAATTCTGTTGTTAATTATTCAAACTTCACTTGTTACAAACGTGTAATTATTGATTTCAGTAGTACTTGTTTTATCCATGTAGCAAATTATTCATTTATTTATAAATTTTATTTTTGGCTTAGTCTCTTCATTAATCTGGGGTCGCCACAGCGGAATGAACCACCAACTTATCCAGCACGTTTTATGCTTTGGACTGTGGGGGAAACCGGAGTACCCGGAGGAAACCCACGCGATCCCTTATTTTCACATCCCAATGTTGACACGCTTTAGTCAAGTGACAGGTGTTTCGGATCATACTTTGGTGCAGTGTTTCGATACACTTGTGCTTCGGGATCTCGACACTGTCTTGAAACGTCAGTTTCACGTCAGCCATCCCTACTTTGCCTATCCCCTTGTCATTTTGTCTTCATTGTTTGACATTAAATGTGTTTTGATCTTGGATCTTTCCCTTGTTTTTTTTTGTGATAACCAATCGTAATAAATTTATAGTGTGTAGTAAATATAAAGTGTTACCGAAATGGTTTGGTGAAAACCTTTTTTTTTTTCTTTTTTTTTGTTCATGGTAGGGTTGACACTTGCATGAAATTGCCCATTTTCAGATTCCCTACAGTATATTTGAAACGACCTTCTTTCAGGCACACACACATACACACACTGCAGAAACACAACTACTTTATTTACAGTACAGTGATGAATGTGCATGAAGTAGCACTATCTGTGATTTATTGTCATTTAGATGCTCCACATTCTTGCCACCGTGCAGTCACTGCAGTGTGCCAAAGAATTATTGCCGTTTGTCTGTTTAAAAAGGTAGTAGCAGCCGCCGCAGCGGTGGGAAATACTCACAGGGGTGCACTTGGCGCACAATAGCCTTCTTAGACATGCTGAAGAGAACTGATCACCAGCATATGTTGTGTTTTGTATTCTGGTCCCCAGCATGAGATACTGGTGTGCTGGTGTGTCCTCACCATACTGCAAAATCCTGTTTACAAGCTGGCAGCTGAGGTTTTATCTTTAAAAAGCATTGTGCAAATGTTGTCCCAATACAAATCGATTAATTTAACGGAACAATTTTAAGTGCATTGTACATAAAACAATTAAGTTGGTCATCAAAAATCTCCTGAATTGTGTTATTTCAGCTTATTTTAAATGGGTAGTTGAAACAAGCAGCAAAAATGTTTTTTTGACTGTATTCAATTCAATTCATCTTCATTTCTATAGCTATTTCTATTCTATGTTTCTATATTTACAATGTAGATTGTGTCAAAGCAGCTTCACATAGAAGGTTATAGTAAATTGAAACTGTGTCAGTTCAGTTTTCAGAGTTTAAGTTCAGATTAGTTCAGTTCAGTGTGGTTTAATATTTACTACTGAGAGTCCAAACACTGAAGAGCAAATCCATCGATGCACAGCTCCACAAGTCTCGAACCATGCAAGCCAGTGGCGACAACAAATGTACACAAATGTAAAAAATATACACTGTACACAAATGACATTTTATGTGTGATTCGTTTGATTGTTAATTACAATTTGTTTTTATTTTACAGTATACTGATGATCAACCCCGATGGAAACTGTAGACTTTTTTTTTTTTTGGAAAGGCTTTGGAAGGAATATTTGGATTAGGGACAGTTTTTAAAATGATTCGGCTAATATATCGGTTATCGGCTTCCAAATCTTAAGGTTTATGGGTTATTCATATCGGCCGATTAATCCGCATCTGTGCATCCCTATGTAGAATTATCACTATATATAAACTTACATTTGCTGCTTATAATAGTTATGGTAGTAGCAGAGCTAAATTTGTGCTGGAACATTCAGTTCAATTCATCTTTATTTGTATAGCGCTTTTACTATATAGATTGTGTCAAAGCAGCTTCACATAGAATTTTATAGTAAACTGAAACAGCATCAGTCCAGTTTTCAGAGTTGAAGTTCAGCTTAGTTCAGTTCAGTGTGGTTTGCTGAATGTCCAAACACTGAAGAGCAAATCCATCAATGTGCATCTCCACAAGTCTCGAACCATGCAAGCCAGTGGCGACAACAAATGTACACAAATGTAAAAAATATACACTGTACACAAATGAAATTTTATGTGTGATTCGTTCGATTGTTAATTACAATTTGTTTTTATTTTACGGTATACTGATTATCAACCCAGATGGAAACTGTAGACTTTTTTTTTGGAAAGGCTTTGGAAAGAATATTTGGCTTAGGTACAGTTTTTAAAATGAATCGGCTAATATATCGGTTATCGGCTTATTGGTTATTCATATCAACCGATTAATCCGCATCTGTGCATCCCTATGTAGAATTATCACTATATATAAACTTACATTTGCTGCTTATTATAGTTATTAAGGTAGTAGCAGGGCTAAATTTGTGCTGGAACATTCAATTCATTTCATCTTTATTTGTATAGCGCTTTTACAATGTAGATTGTTTCAAAGCAGCTTCACATAGAAGATTATAGTGAACTGAAACAGCATCAGTCCAGTTTTCAGAGTTAAAGTTCAGTTCAGTTCATTGTGGTTTAACATTCACTGCTGAGAGTTCAAACACTGAAGAGTAATCCATCGATGTACAGCTCTACGTGTTTTCCTCCGGGTGCGATATAGGTGAATTGGACAAACAAAATTGGCCATAGTGTATGAGTGTGTGAATGAATAAGTGGGATGCGGCTGGAAGGGCATTCGCTGCGTTAAAAATGTGTTGGAATAGTTGGCAGTTCATTCCGCTGTGGCGACTCCTGACAAAAATGCTTCTAAGGCCATTGAAATTTAAGTGGATTGAACATAAAACATTTAAGTTGCCCCAAATAAACCTTGTTGCTGCTGATTTTAAGTACTTTACGTTCAAAAAACTTGTGTTTGCTGTGTGTTTAGTTTCAGCTTTACTCATCAAAATTGACAACAACACACATATACGCATTAGAAAGTTCTTGCCTCCAGTGCTGGTGCACCTTCGCAATGAATAATCAAATATAACAACAACAACAGCAATTAGCAGAATATTGTGGAAATCAGTGGAAGCTATTCATATTAAATCCAACAGCTCATTATATATATTTGATGAAGCTTAGGCGCACATCAGGCTTGCTCTGTTTCTAAAATCTGGGCTTTAGCCGTATTAGTGACTCCAAAACGCTTTCAACTAAAAGGTCGCTCCACTAAATACCGCAGCAGCTGTGGATATGATCCGGTGAACACCAGTGATAGCTCAACCCTCTGTGTTTTCTGTCAGGCTTGGGCAACGGTGCAACATGTTTAAGTATTACACCGCGGTTCCTTTCCGTCCCCAAACTATTAGTAGCCATTTTTCAACCACAGCACACGTTTAGAACATAATGATTCGCTTGAGTTGCTGCCAGATTTTTTTCTTAACCACCTCCTATTTTCCTTTCTTCTCTATCTTTTTTTTTTGCACAGGCACAAACACACACACACTGTACACTTGAGGCTTTTTTAGGTCCTGATCTTTAAAGCTTGTCTGGAGGAATGGAACGATTCGGGCCATTGGTGGAAAAAGACATGGCCTGCATTATTGACTGCTTATCTACTGCTTTCTAGACACTGAGCTTCTGTATCTTGATGACACGGCTGTTGATGTCAAAGGCGTTTCCAGAAAGCCCATAAACAACACTTTCCCTGCTGAGCGACAATCAGAGCACAGCGGTCAGTGTATTTCTTGCTTTAGGGAATTGAATCGGAAGAAATAATGCTAGTTTCGGGTTTGCAAGCTGTAAGTGTACATCATGCTGTCTACATTCCGCTGATTATGACTGGATGGATACAGGAAATGTGGTCACAGTTATCAGTTTAGTCAATTCTTGTTGGCTTGTTGTTGTTTTGTTTCATTGGAATTGCTGATAAGAGCAGAACTCATCGGCATTGTGACACCTCTTGATCACTAATTTTATTTGTATAGCGCTATAAAATGGTACAGTGTTGATGTTTATGATATAATATTATCATGCGTTATGTTAGATTACAGCTAGGTGATGTTATAAGATTCCATTTTACAACAGCACAAGCAGATTTGTTAGTTATAGCTGATTATGCTACTGTAGAGTACATGGATAAAGTTGGATGTACTGTACTATTCACTCACTGGCCACTTTATTAGGTACACCTTACTAGTACCGGGTCGGACCCCCTTTTGCCTTAGTCCTTCATGGCATAGATTTAACGAGGTACTGAAAATATATATGCATCGATTTCCTGTTCTCAGCTGACAGGAGTGGCACCCGGTGTGGTCTTCTGCTGCTGTAGCCCATCCGATTCAAGGTTGGACGCGTTGTGCATTCAGAGATGCTCTTCTGCAGACCTCGGTTGTAACAAGTGGTTATTTGAGTTACTGTTGCCTTTCTTTCAGTCTGGCCATTCTCTTCTGACCTTTGGCATCAACAAGGCATTTGCTCACTAGATATTTTCTCTTTTTTGGATGCTTCTCAGTAAACCCTAGAGATGGTTGTGCTTGAAAATCCCAGTAGATCAGCAGTTTCTGAAATACTCTGACAAGCCCTTCTGGCAGCAACAACCATGCCATGTTCAAAGTAACATAAATCACCTTTCTTCCCCATTCTGATTGTCGGTTTGAAGTGCAGCAGATCGTCTTGACCATGTCTACTGTACATAAGTGATACCATCGAAAATAAGAAAGAAGAAAATAGATATTATTTACATGTTACAACAAGTAAACTCGCTGTGTTTCTGTTACCCCAAAGGCCCAAAATTGCAATATTAGAAAAATATTAGGTCTTTCACTGTTAATTAACATAGATATCCAGTTAGCCAATTACATGGCAGCAACTCAATGTATTTAGACCTATGTCTCTAGATGATCAATTGTGAAGAAATGTTAACTTAAGAAATGACACAGGCTGGTATAAGTGTTTCAAAAGCTGATGATTTACTGGGATTTTCTTGCACAACTTTTAATTTTTAATTAAAATAAACAAAAGCAGCGCAGTGGTTCGGTAGTTAGCACTGCTGCCTCGCAGCAAGAAGGTTGCTGGTTCAAGTCCCGGCTGGACCATTTGACATTTCTTTTTGAAGTTTGCATGTTCTCCCTGTGTTCAAGTGGGTTTCCTCCATGTGCTCCCGTTTCCCCCACAGTCCAAAGACATGCGGTATAGGTGAATTGAATAAACTAAACTGGCTGTAGTGTATAATTGTGTGTGTGAATGAGTGTGTATGGGTGTTTGTGAAGAAAAGTTAGTTAAATAACTTAGTTAAATGACACAGGCTGGTTCGAGTATTTCAAAAACTGCTGATTTACTGGGATTTTCTTACACAACCATGTCTAGGGCTTATAAAGAATGGTCTGATAAAGAGAAAATGTCCTTTGAGGGCCGTTCTGGAGGTGAAGATGTCTTGTTGGGGCCAGTGAAGAATGAAGAAACCAGTTACAACTGATAGAAAGACAACAGTAACCCAATTAAGAACAAGTATAAAGAACCTCTCGTTTCCTCAGTAGCAAAATAAACAACTCGTATTTGTTCGGTTTTCAATAATGTCAAATTCCCTCGCACGATTGAAACCTCTGATATTTGTCTTCATGTAAACAGCGGAGACACACACACACTCACACAAAAAAAATCACTTTGCTCACGTCTTAATAAGGAAGCACGCTTCATCAAGCTTTTAAAAATTTAGCATCAAATATTGATCCAGCAGGCAGTGGATGTTTGCTTTGGCACGGCAAGGTGTCCTCTCTCTTCTCCCAGCATTGTTTTAACAAGGATCCAGGCGAACTCAGCAGTCAGGCTTCAGGGACTAGAGAGACAGATAATATGCAGCGTGAATTCAAGATGAATTCCAATACGAAAAGAGAGCAGAAAAACCTGCAATGCGGTAGAAATCAAACCTCTCCACCCTCTCGGTCTATCCTTCTCTCCTGTCCGTCTTGCTTACGCGCGATTGGGAGTCCATTCAATAATTTATAGCATTAGTATAATGAGGATACACGCATATACGATGCCAGAACTCGGAGGTATTCCTGTCAGGTGGGATTATGGATGAAGCGTCAACGTTATGTGGAATACAAAGGTAGTTAGGCAAGGCTTGCTGATGTGAAGCCATTGAGGGCAATGAATATAGACATCAGATCAGATCAAAAGGGAAATGGAGAATTCTGATGAAACAGGTTCAAAGGTTTGCGTTGTTGCTAGGGCTGCGCGATAATGGGAAAAATCTGACATTGTGATATTTTGTATTTCTGCGATAATGCAATGAATAATCTATACCAGTGGTTCTCAACTGGTTTGGCCATGGGACCCACATTTTTACATGGTCATCAAGCCGCGACCCAAATTTTTAGGAACTATATTTTAATTTCAGGAATTATAATGAATGAATTTGTATTTATTTGTTAACATACACAAGTAGTGACAGATAAATCATAAGAAAATCACCAAGACTTACAAATAATTTTTTTTTATTGATTTCATTGGACAAAATGTATCAAATTATACAAATATTACCAAGTACAATTGTGCATTTCAAAATAAAAGTCCGGTATACGCATTTCAAAATAAAAGTTAGGTATGAGCATTTCAAAATAAAAGTCCGGTATGAGCAAAATAAGTTAAAAATTAATGTTTTACACACACTCCGCGACCCACTAAAAATGTTCCCGCGACCCACTTTTGGGTCGCGACCCACCAGTTGAGAAACACTGATCTATACAATTTCACCAGATGACTGGAGTAGCTCTACACCTCTGAAATAATGTAGCTACACATCGCAAAATGCATATCGCAAGCTATATAATTGGTCTGCTTTGTTGCACGGGGGATGAGAGCCGCACGAACAAGTCGGAGCAAGTGTTTACAAGTCAGACCCCGTAGTTTTTCGCGATTCTGATATCGATGAATCCAACGAAAAATCAACAAAAAGTTGCAAATTTATGCGATACAGGAAAATTCTTAATTAAATAGCAAAATAAACACAATTTTTAAAAATATTTTCATAATACATCCGATTCCAAACCATATAATCCAAATATCTTTATTTCAGTTTGCAATTAAATGTTTTACATGACTTATAAACATTGTATAAGCAGCGAACGTGATGTATTTGAGTGTCTCTAAAAATAGCATCTCACAAGCATTGCATTACATGGGGCCTGGGGGGTGTTTTGCAGCCTGTGCAGTAAGCAGACGCGGATGAAGCTCGAGTGATTTACATGTGAAGTCAATGCAAAGATTGGATTAGACATCCTATGACACGAATTGAGCGTTTTGTGCGTTTGACGAGCTTCAGACTTCAAAAAAGTGTGAGCAAACATCTAACAAGCAGAGCAATGGAACAGACAGAAAAGCAAGCAGCTTACAATGATGGAGATTTGTTCAAGGATGACGGCTGCTGGACTTGACTGAATTATAAGACATAATTTGTGCTTTACACGTATGGCTTGTATTATGGTGTTTGTGAAATCGATAAATTATTTCGCTGCCCTGCAGTTAACGAGGGAAAACCAAAACGTTTCCCTGCAATGAGTTTTACGGCAATCCGTGTTTTAGGTGTATTGCGATAGGGGAAGCACTAACACAATTCCTGAGTGAGGTACATGATGTCAGATGCTGCGGGGAGCGAAATCTGAGAGAGAGAAAAAGTTCTTGCATAAAAATGATACAGGTTTCCTTAGGCTTTACACAGCCTCCTTTCCTTTGATCTGTTTTAAATATTGTCTTGACAAGCTTTTTTATGATTTGTGTCCTTGTCATTGTGTCAGACTGTACACCTAAAATAGTTGGCTACCTAATATGGTAAATAATATTTTTATATAATTTTTTATATTTATCTGTATTTTAATCGCAAAATTGTCCGCAAATTTCTGGCAATTGCTGCCACAAAATCAGTCATTTTTATCGCGAAAAATCACAATTTTTTTTTGAAAAACTAGGGAGTCTGACAATTCAATTCACCTTTATTTGTATAGCGCTTTTACAATGTAGATTGTGTCAAAGCAGCTTCACATAGAAGGTTATAGTAGTAGTTATACGACAAGTGTTGAATTCTGTAAAGAAGCTCTAGATTGAAACTGTTTTGTGTTGACCTTATGATTAAAGTTGTTGCACGTCCGCCGATTCCCGCCTCAGAATGAGTGGGTTTTAGCTACTTGTACATTAAGGTAGTGTTCAAAAAAAAAAAAAAAAACACCAGCGAAGAAACTTGACACAGAGGAACATAAAAACCTCTAGCGTTTCGGAAGTGTTATTGCAGAGCAACACACAGTGCACGGAAGTAAAATGCACGCGCAAGGCATGCGCCGTGGGTCACGCTAATCCCTTGAAGCAGAAGTATAAACCAGGCTTTATGGTTAAACTCTGTAATAAGCAGAAATCTCATCTATTTTGTAAATCTCCACAAATCTCATGTATTTTGAACTGTTTGGCTATATAATCCTGATATAAAATATATAATTCTAAACTATATAATCCCAACTCAACATTGCAGATCCTGCGATGTGATTATTGCAGATGCACACATTGCGATATCGATGCTGCTGAAACCAACTTGTTGCCCAAGATGTATCTCTGCCATGGGGCAATTACATAAAGACCCTAGTGAAGTATGAAATTTCAATTAAAAAACATGGCACGACTGAGATAACCTAGGTGAAAACTCCTTTCTAATGGGCAGGTGCAAGATAAAGGTTGATTTGCAAAGGCGCGCGTGGATCATAATTGAGCTTTGTGCTTGTTCCGACAAGGGAATAAGGATGACATTCATCCACCCACTGCAGGTTGTTGGTTTTTTTTTTCTGTATTTTCCAGCGATGCTGAATCGGGTGGTTATAATCCGCTTAATTCATGAATATGGAACACCTTAGTCATGACATTTTTGAAGTTGTTTTGGGTTTATGTGCTATCATGGCAAAGCTAATTTACATGTTATTTTGTGAGGGAAATAGATTTAAATCAGGATTTGATGTGCTCTAATAATACCGTGTTGACAGGTAGTGCGCTTGATGAAAAGGCAGCAGTGTTTTCTTATCCCCATAAGCCATGCTTCCTCTGACGGGAGATTTGTTTTTACTCTAATTTGTTTAAAGGGGAATACATGTTATAAATCAGCGGATGGGATTGAAGAAAAAACTCCAAAGAGAGAGAGAAACCTTTTTTTTTTTGGCTCATTTCTGATGCTGTAGGGTTGTCAAAAGTTAGAGTTCAGCACCAATCGATACTAGAATTTTCAATCCAGGCTCATTTTTAAAAATGTACCCCTATATACATTTCTGGAGAGTGCCAAATCCATCCCAGGAGGTGTATATTTATTTCAGTTTTTGTTTTTGTGAATCCACCAGAGACCGCTGTGTATGCTTTTTGAGATCTCAAATTTCTCTTGCGAGTGCCTTTCATGCCTGCTGTTCTCCAGAGGCCTCTGTCGACTGACTGACTGACTGACCGACCGATGCCCCCACGCACCTCCTTCCCTAAACCCAACAGATAATGTTTTCAAGAGCTCCGATTGACTAGTGCCCACTCATTTTACTAAATCCAACCAACAGTGTTTTGAAAAGCAATCCAGAAAAAGAAAGTCCCCCTGAATTTTTACCATGTTTTCAGATTTTACCACATTCTCAGCCTGTTATTTACTTATTTATTCTATTTTTTGGCTTTTTTTTTATTATCCTACCTGCTTTCTGGAACCGTTCTTCGTCGGATTCGAACCCCGTTGTTACGGTAAACTCCTCTCTGCATCTCAAGTTGGCTGATGTATACAGTGAGCCACTAGACAAACTGGTAACAGCTGGAGAGCCGTCCATACTGAGATAAGCGGTCAGCTAGTAAGCATCAGAAGGAACGGCGTCATAACGCCCCGTTGCATTCGTTTTAAAGACAAAATGCAGCCATACATACTTCTAGCTACGTAATCTCCAGAAATGTATATAGGGTTACATTTTCAGAATGAGTCTATGATGGGAACTTTAAAAACATAAATTTTTAGCCCTTTAACTGCACAATTAATGTTAAATACAATGGCAAAAATTAATGGACATTCTTAAAAGGACCAATCAGCAGTGTTTAATTAAGTGCTCAACAGTGCTCAAATGTTAGTGGGAAAGGACTTTTTTTAAATTTCAGTATCAATTGGTACCGGACTGGATACTTTTGACAAGCCTACTATGCTGTGCAGAAACCCACGCCAACACGGGGAGAACATGCAAACTGACCCAGCTGAGGCTCGAACCTGAGACCTTCTTGCTGTGAGGCGATTGTGCTACCCACTGCGCCACCGTGAGGCCCCATTATTTGTTTCACTTGGTTATTTTTTGTTTTGTTTCTTTAAGATTTTCCATATAGTATTTTTCTTCCAAATGACACAAATCTGTTAGCATTTCTTTTTTCCTTTCTGTGGCACTTGATTAGTTAGCACACACAGTCCTGGAAGTAGGCAATTTAAAATCTGCCATCTCTGCTAGAAAAATGATGTCATGATGTCAATGCTGATGATTCTCTGAATGGCACCACAAGATGTAAAAGGCTGCAGACATCGTCCAAATGCATAGGGTCACTGGTAAAACATCTACTATTAGGACATATTTGCTTGAAAGCGGCATATGTTGCTTGCAAAAAAGAGCCAGAATGCATCCTATCGTAGAGGATTTTATTAGACTATGGTGGATGGACCTATTGCCATCTAGGGAATCATTTGTCCCAATGCAGTTTATGCTAAAAGCTAATTTAACTGTGCCTATCCCTTTTCATTTTAAAAAGGAATGCCTGAGTATTGATTTGTACCAGGACTTTAAAGTGGAATCAAACCTCATTTTAGTTGATAGTGTCTCAGTTCACATTACATTTACTGGTGTGGTCTGGGAAGCCAAACATTTTCTGTATAATAATACTCGTTTTTATTCAGTTTATTATTATATTCTTTTATTTTATTATTTTATTATTATTATTAGATCAATTATAGGATACTGTGGATATATTTTAGATTGATTTTAAGGAATCTGACCATACATAAAAACAGACAAATAAATTAAAATTAAAAGATTACAAACAGTTAATGGTAAACTTAATTGTGGTTCATTTTTTTGAGTGTACTACTGTTGAATAGCTTAGGGCAGGGGTGATCAACCCTGCTCCTGGAGATTGACCGTCCTGCAGATTTCAGTTTCAACCCATATCAAACACAATTATCTAGTACTGTTCAGGTCCTAATTAATTGGTTCAGGTGTGTTTGATCAGGGTAGGAGCTGATCTCAGCAGGAAGGTCGATCTCCAGGAGCAGGGTTGAGCAGCCCTGGCTTAGGGTATATATATATATATATATATATATATATATATATATATATATATTGGCCACATTGTTAGGTACACCTTACAAGTTTTGCGTGCAGAACCGCCTCAATTCTTCGTGGCATAGATACAACAAGGCACTGGAAATATTCCTCAGAGATTTTGGTCCATACTGACATGATAGGATCACGCACATCCATGATGCGAATCTCCTGTTTCACCACATCCCAAAGGTGCTCTATTGGATTGAGATCTGCTGACTGGAGGCTATTTGAGTACAGTGAACTCATTCAGAACTGTTAAAAAAACAGTCTGAGTTGATTTGCACTTTATGACATGGCTCGTTATCCTGCTGGAAGTAACCATCAGAAGATGGGTAAACTGTGGTCCTAAAGGGATGGACATGGCCAGCAACAATACTCAGGTTGGCTGTGGCATTCATACAATGCTCAGTTGGTACTAATGGGCCCAAAGTGTGCCAAGAAAATATCCCCCACACCCTTACACCACCACTACTAGCCTGAACCATTGATACAAGGCAGGATAGACCCATGCTCTCATGTTGTTGACGCAAAACTCTGACTCTACCTTCCAAATATCGCAGCAGAAATCAAGACTGATCAGACGGGGCAACATATTTCCATTCTTCTACTGTCCAATTTGGTGAGCCTGTAGCCTCAGTTTCCTGTTCTTAGCTGACAGGAATAGCACCCGGTGTGATCTTCTGCTGCTGTAGCCCATCTGCCTCAAGGTTGGACGTGTTGTGCATTCATTCTCTTCTGCATACCTCGGTTGTGACTAGTGGTTATTTGAGTTAAGGCTCGTACACACCGGGACGCTTTTCGTTTGCGTTTATCGTCGGCGTTTTTCGAGACGTTTTTCAGCATTCAAGCCCAAGCGATTTTCTCTGGCGTCGAGCAGGAGAGCATGCAAAATCACTCCTTGACGTTAGATGGCGCACACGGTGGCGCCAAGCTTCTGACACCCGCTTGTTACACAGAAGAAGAAAAGAGGAAGTTTACACGCTTGTTGTTGCCGATCGGCAAAACATGGATGGTTCAAGTAGCAGCTCTAGCGCTGAAGAGATGATTATTGTTTACCAGTGCAGTAAGCAGCTCCACGTTAATATCTCCTCTGGGCATCTGCGCTCGCATTGACAGTTTTGCGCTTGAGCGCCTCCAAGGGGTGTTTACTGTAACTTCAGCAGCTCCGTACACGTGAGCAACAGTGGGAATCTGATTGGTGGAGAAGGTTTTGACGCGGGGCGTCAAAACAAAAAAACGAGCATGAGGCGTTTCTTTAAAAATGACACTTTTACGCCTGGCGTTTTGCGCGTTGGTGTGCACAATCACATTGGCGCCCTTTATTTAGTCTCGAGGCGTCAAACGCCGACCGAAAACGCGAGCAAAAAACGTCTCGGTGTGCACGGGCCTTTACTGTTGCCTTTCTATCAGCTGGAACCAGTCTGGCCATTCTCCTCTGACCTCTGGCATCAACAAGGCATTTGTGCCAACAGAACTGCCGCTCACTGGATATTTTCTCTTTTTCAGACCATTCTCTGTAAACCCTAGATATGGTTGTGCATGAAAATCCCAGTAGATCAGCAGTTTCTGAAATACTCAGACCAGCCCACCTGACACCAACAACCATGCCACATTCAAAGTCACTTAAATCACCTTTCTTTCCCATTCTGATACTCAGTTTGAACTGCAGCAGATCGTCTTGACCATGTCTACATGCCTAAATGCATTAAGTTTCTGCCATGTGATTGGCTGATTAGAAATTTGCGTTATCGAGCAGTTACCTTGTAAAGTGGCCGGTGAGTGTATATTAGGGCCAGGATATTAGTCAAAATGAAGTTGCATACCTGTGATTACCATGCACATCTCGTCAGTAAAGCAAGGTTAAGTGATCCGTAAATCTCCTCAGAGGAAACATGCGTGGAAACATGTGAAGAAGAAACCCAGGAAAAACCCATATTGTTGCATTATAAACAGAAAATGTTGCTAGATTCTTTGATTCAGAGGGACAAATAATCACACGCCTACAGACTCCTCTCATAGAAAGATATATTTCAAACCCTTTACTGAAGATATGAAGTGAGTTGAGAGTGAACTTTTGTTATATGTGGTATTTTTATGCTCAGCATTCACTACACAGAGCTGTAGTTCATTAAGAAGTGACCCAAACAGCTGTGGTTATCACAGAACAATCATCTTGATTTCATTATTAACTTGATGTCATTCGATTTCAATTTTAAACATGATTTTGTGTAGCTTGTCAGTAAATAATGACTCTGAAGCGCTGCACATTTGCTAGCTTCACTGACAAAATGCACATGAAAAACGTCTAGCCCTAAGTAAACGTAATTATTTTGATCTCATACTGTTCATTCCTATCACTTCATTCAGAAGGATTTCTCTCTTGCCTGTGTGCCAAAAAGGGCGGTAGATTGCTTACAGAGTACGATAGAGAGAAATATGATCTAAAGCACTCCATATTGTGTCACATATCAATGTGAGTGTCATAGGCAATGTTCGACTCATACATCAATTCTTTGTTTATGGCTTTGATTTCGAAGAATCCCTCTGCCAGCAGGCATTCGGAAACAAAACGTTATTTTTCCCCCCCTGGCCGGATAAACAATGCGCATCGCTTCTGCAATCATCCAGAACACAGGGAATCCAATTAAACACGTCAACTTAAAACACTGGCCTGCTCTCTGGCCACAATAAGCACCTGTTAGCAGCACCGCCAGCTAAAAGCCATTCAGGGCTACAACAAAGCACATGGATGTGTCGCTGAAACCGCTTGCGCTCAAAATGCTAATTTGACCTGGGTGAGCGTCCACACAGCGGGCATGCAGATGAGAACATGAATGACTGTCTGGCACTCCTTTTTGGAAAGCACAATTTTATTTATTTATTTATTTATTTTGGATCATTTTATTCACATGGCTCTCTGTGGTCTGTGTTGACATTAGATTAGAAAGCGCCTGAAGCTTTATTGGTGACATAATACTGTATATAGCTACAAGATGAATGTCAAATAAAATACTTTAAGTTTTAGACCATAAAATTTGTTAGATTGTATGTGTGTGTGTTGTTTATTTAATATGTTTTACACCCTTAAATGACACTCGTGTTTATTCTTTTAAAACACAAATCATCAAATTGATCATCATACAATTAAAATTCCAAAATTCAAATGGAGATTTTATTTAAATTTAGACTTTTTTTGAAGCTTTAAACCCATATCAGTGTTAAGTGACGTGTGCATTTTGAAATATCTGATTGCATTTTGTGGTTTTATACTACACTCACAGGCCATTTTATTAGGTACACCTTACTAGTACCGGGTTGGACTCCCTTTTGCAAGCGGGAACCACCTTAACCCTTCGTGGCATAGATTCAACAAGGTGCTGCAAAAATATTCCTCAGAGATGTTGGTCCATACATGATAACATCACGCAGTTGCTGCAGATTTGTCTGCTGCATGAGCCATGATGCGAATCTCTCATTCCACCACATCCCTAAGGTGCTCTAATGGGTTGAGTTCTGGTGACTGTGGAGGCCTTTTGAGTACAGTGAAATCATTGTCGTGTTCAAGAAACCAGTCTGAGATGATTCACGCTTTATGACTTGGCGTGTTATCCTGCTGGATGTAGAGATGCTGGTCTGCATACCTTGGTTGTAACAAGTGGTTAATTGAGTTACTGTTGTCTTTCTATCAGCTTAAACCAGTCTGGCCATTCTCCTCTGGCATCAACAAGGCATTTGCGCTCTCAGAAATGCCGCTCACTGGATATTTTCTCTTTTTCAGACCATTCTCTGTAAACCCTAGAGATGGTTGTGCGTGAAAATCCAATTAGATCAACAGTTTCTGAAATACTCAGAGCAGCCTGTCTGGCACCAACAACCATGCCACGTTCAAAGTCACTTAAATCACCTTTCTTCCTCATTCTGATACTCTGTTTGAACTGCAGCAGATCGTCTTGACCAGGGGTGCTCTACCTTTCTGCTGAGTTCAGCTCCAACCCTGATCAAACACACCTGAACCAATTAATCAGGACCTGAACAGCACTTGATAATTACAGGCAGGTGTGTTTGATGTAGATTGCAACTGAAGTCTGCAGCACGGTAGATCTCCAGAAACAGGGTTGGTCACCCCTGGGCTGCGTCCGGAACCGCCTACTACTCGCACACTACTGCATTTGAATTTAAACGCACTACTCGGCCGTTAGAAAAGTAAGTTCTTTACAGTGTGTATGTGAGAAGTATGAATGGAATTCCGACGTACTACATCCGCCATTTTGTCATGGTCACATGACCTTCCTGCGTCAGTTGCGTCGCTTCACTCCCATTCATGAATTCTCTCGTGGGGAATCATGGGATAGCACAGCGTGCATGGGATGCGTACTTCAGAATCTCACCGGAAGTAGTAAGTCATCCGGTCACTTCTCGCATACTGATTTTCGAATTCTATGAATTCGGACATACTACTCGGCTCGCATACTGATTTTAGCGTACTGTATAGTATGGAAGTGTGCGATTTCGGACACAGCCCTGGTCTTGACCATGCCTAAATGCATTTGAGTTGCATTGACTGATTAGAAATTTGCATTAACGAGCTGTTGCACTGGTGTACCTAATATAGTGGACAATAAGTGTCTATTAGGGTTGGGCAATTAGTCGAAATAAAGTTGCAAAGTCGATTGATCATACCTGTGATTGTCATGCACATCTTGTGAGGAAAGCAAGGCTAGGTATACAAAATAAAAAATAATACAAAATTATGTGACGACAACATTTATTTGTATTGTTTGTATTCATTATATATATATATATATA
>CAIGQQ010029922.1:2620797-2669209 GCA_903798035.1 Danio albolineatus | reverse complement strand
ACATAAAAAAGATAGATGTTCCTTAATATCTTCAAAACACCAAGAAAGAAGATTTAGTTTTATAAAGCTAATATTATTAAACTCTTTTATTTATTAAACACTTTTATTAACATTTTTAGGACTAGGTTTGATAAATTACAAAAGATACAATTAAACACACCTTATACCACTTCGAAGTGGAGCTGAATACATTTTGCGTCCTGATGCAAGTATGAACATGTCTCGTGCAGTTGTTGCTCAGTAACGCATAGTAAACAATCTGAGACTCCCAAAAAGTCCCACATTAATAGCAACTTAAATATAATCTTTAACGTAACTAACAATGAAAAATGATCATTGTTGTCTCACTAGGAATTGTTGTGGCTTATCATATGCAGCCTCGGGCATGCGTATTAATGATCCCAGAGCCACATATGAGACTGTGTTCTCCCGATGACGTAGCTGCTAGTCAGGTATGGATGAAACAACTTAAAGTACGTGTAAATTATGAGAACATGCCCTGTGATTCACGCAACAGTCTGCTTCGTGTTCTGATTATTCTTTTCACTGGGGTTTATACTTGCGGAATTTACCTGAGAATGAGGAAACAATGGTGTCTGAGGCTCACTGTATGGCCATTTCTATATACCAATCTCCTATGTTTCAACTGGTATACCCACATTTTCTTTATAGGGCACCTTTAATTCTTTAGCTAAAATAAAAAGCTTGGACTTTTTATAGGGCCAATGTTATCATCAACTAATTTAACCATTTATTTATTTTTTATGCTTATGCCCTGAGTACCTGGAGGTTGATCAGAACCCTTTTTATTGACAAAATATGCATGAAAATTGCCTCAATTAAGATTTCCAGCCCATAATGTCACACATATCAGTGAGTCCCCAGCCTCTTTTTACTGAACTGAACTCCTGTTATTTATATTGTGCAGACCATCCTTTAGCCATGCAATAATACCCCAGCAGGGCGCCTGTGGTTACTAAACACCTCTGAGCGACAGGTCTTACGGGAGTAACCAGAGCATTGGTTTGCATTGTCACTACAGGCAAGGTCTCATTCACAGAGGCTGACATTACTGTCAGTTGGGGAGAAATCCAGATGCCCTCCATTAGTAGAAAGTGAAGGCCGAGCAAACAGTTGGACTGTTTTCATCACGATAAAAGGAAGGCAGGCCACAGACTCAGGGTTGTAATAATACCAGTGTAGATTTTGAGGGGTTTTGGGGTTAGAGGAAGACACTATTTGAATGGATAAGATGCTGCGCAGGTGGAAAATGTCCTTGGTTCACTTTTAGTGTGTTCAAAGTTTCATATGCTGATGTGTACATTGTGAGCATGGGCCGTTCGTGTGATTTAATTTTATTATCAGTTTTAAATTAAAGCTGTGAATAAGCCAGAGGAAAATAATCAGAAAAATACCTTGTAATAGAAGCAGATTGTGCAAAGAATTGGAATGAAAGAATTGCAAATTAGAATTGGAAAGAATTTGAAGATGTTGGTGACTTGTAAAAATGGTTAGAAATAGAAATACTAAAAGAGTTCAAATGTGTCATTTCTGCATCAATAAAAGGAACCGCTTGTTAAGTGGAACGTTCACACAACAATGTAAATTTGCCTGTTGGGTAAGCTAAATTGTCGGTTGTGTATTTGTGTGAAGGGTATCCACTGTGTAAAACATATGCTTGAATGGATAAGTTGGTGGTTCATTCCGCTGTGGCGACCCCTTATTAATGAAGGGACTAAGCCGAAAAGAAAATGAATTAATAAATTTAAGCTAAATTCTTAAGCTATTCAAGATGTTGGTGGCTTGTTTGTTCAGTAAAACAAAGAAGATGTGGACATTGGTGCTTTTAATTAATACTAAAGTTATTAATTTTATTTTACCTGTATGTTTGTTTGTTTTTTGGACTCTTAAGATGTTTGCAATAAAAAGAAGCAACTTTCATCTCGGAGATCTGGGTTGTTCATAATTAATTAATTAATTCATTTTCCTTCGGCTTAGTCCCTTTATTCATCAATATGAATGAACCACAACTTATCCATCGTATGTTTCACGCCGTGGCATGCTGCAACTCAATACTGGGAAACATCCATACACACTCATTCACACACATACACTACGGCCAATTTAGTTTATTCAATTCACCTATTGCACGTCTTTGGACTTGTGGGGAAAACCGGAGCACCCGGAGGAAACCCATGCCAGCACAGGGAGAACATGCATACTTCAGAGTGAAATGCCAACTTATCCAGCCGGGGTTTGAACAATGACCTTCTTGCTGTGAGACAATGGTGCTATCCACTGCGCCACCTTGTCACCCACATTGTTGAAAATATAAAGTTTATTTAGATTTTTGGGTAAATTATGTTTTTAAATCTGACATCACATGCTACAACTCCAAATGTTCCATCCAAGCAAACAAACATAACATAAAAACTATGTTGGCTTACAATTGGTAGGTTTGTTAAATCTTTGGGTTTTAAGCTTTATGTAACTCATAGTTGGATTACACTGTTGGTCAGTTTTCTTTCTCCCCTAAAATAGTTGTTTAAAGTCACAATGAAAGCAGAAGTGGCAATACTTTTTAAAACTTTGTTTAAACTCTGTCAGCTATTGGTCAACTCATGCAGCTGGTTGAACTAGTTTTAGATAGGACGGACAGTTTTTTGCTAACAAATTTGAGTTAAATGAACACATTCAGGCAGGATGGTCATATAACAGGGCCATACATGATCTTGATGCATTCATTTATTTTTTTGTTTACTTTCAATACACCTCATCAGGTGTGAATAAATGGCATAAAGTACATGCAAATGATGAAGGTGTGCCCCGTGAGTCACGCAACAGTCTGCTTTGTGTTCTGATTGGCCTTTTGTCCTTCTGGGTTTTACACTTGCAGAATTTACATGAGAATGAAGAAACATTGTAGACATCTTATTATTTGACTACGTCTATAACCAGTTTTCTTTATAGACACCTTTAATTATTTAATTAATAGAAAGGTTTTTTTTTGTTTATATAGGATCAATTTCATTATTGACATATTGTAATCTTAGTTGGATTACGTTTTGTTGGTCAGTTTTTTTCTCCTCTAAAAAAGTTGTTTAAAGTCACAATGAAAGCAAAAGTGGCAATTCTTTTAGGGAATATTTGCAGTACTGTAATTTATTTATCCATAAGAAAATAATAATAAAAAACGGTTTAAACTCTGTCAGCTATTTGTTAACTCATTCATTTGGTTGAATTAGTTTTGTGAAAGTAATGAAATTATTGAGTCCAATAACTGTTTCATGACTAGACTTTGCTTTTTAAAGTTTGGTTTATATTCTTGTTATATTTCTGTTTTGCTCTTGAAGGGAACCTATTATGCAAAAATCACATTTATAAAGGGTTTAAACACAGTCGTGTGGCAACAGTCTGTGAATATAGCCAGCTTCTAAGGGTAAAAAAAAGTATGCCTAATTATTTTTATAATTATACTTGTTAAAAAACAGTCAACAGAAACACTTTGATTGACATTCTCCCTTTGTACATGTCATCAGAGGGGGGAAGCCCCACCTATTAGTGATGATCGCTCTCTCTCATTAGTATAGGACATTCGTATTGTTTTTAAATCTGCCACTATGCTGACACATGGGCATTTGTAGCTCCACCCTCTTTTGAAAAGAGCACAATCTCATTTGAATTTAAAGCGACAGTCACCAAAATAGCACAATTAGGATCAAAGCTGAAATGGGGCAGATTCAAAGAGTTGTACAACATTATTTGTGTGATATTTTGAGCTGAAACTTCACATACACACTCAAGGGATATCTGAGTCTTTTTTTTTTCATCTTAAAAATAGATTTTGTAAAGAGATACCAGTACCACATTTGTCTTATTGAAAAATAAAAGAAACCAGCAACTCTGTTTTCTACGAAGTACTCTAGTCTTTTCAATCATTTACATATGAATACTCCCTATTTCTCCGTCTCTATTTTTTGAGAAGCCATTTCACCTGGATAAATCATCATAAAAATTAATAAGAGATCGGAATCTCTATTTCATGCTAACATAAAGTGCTTTCAGGCCTCAGGAAACAGATTCACCACAGAATGAAAGCAGGCAAAAGCCAAGAACACACACCGTATGGCCTTTAAATGAATTCAGAGTTCATAAATTGGCTGAAAGATGTTGATGTTCAATAATGTGAAGAGCAGATTATGAAACATCGACTGTTTGAATAATTGTAGTCCAGCATTTCACATCTACCGGAAGGAAGAATATGGCCAAGACACACATTACTCAGGAAGGCCATGTACAGTTGAAGTCAGAACTATTAACCTCTCTGTATTTTTTTTTTTTCTCCAATTATAGTTTAACGGAAATATTTTTTTCAACATATTTCTAAACATAATAGTTTTAATTACTCATTAATAGCTGATTGACAGTACATAATATTTGACTAGATATTTTTCAAGATATCAGTACTCAGCTTAAAGTGACACTTAAAGGCTTTATTATGTTAATTAGGCAAGTTAGGGTAATTAGGCAAGTCATTGTATAACGATGGTTTGTTTTGTAGACAATCGAAAAAATCAGGGCTTTACATTAACACCCAACAACCCGCCAAATGCAGGTAGATTTCAGTTGTGGTGGATTAGACAACCACTCCCACTAGCCACTTTGGCTTGTTGAAACTGCCAGTTTATGATTGTTTGTCAATATGCGTACAAATGTGCTCTTAGAATCGAGCAGCAGCACGACTGACAAAAAGAGCTTTTCGCTAGAGCGAAGGAAAGCAGGTGAATAATGAATGAGAGGATCACGTGCACGGTGACACAGGCTCTTCTCACTCACTATCGAGCTCCTTAGTGTCCCGCGCACAGATGATTTGATGCGCGCGAGTGTTTAAAAGCTCCTGTGCTGTTTCCTCCCTCGAAGCAAGGAAACTAAACTAGTGTGATGCTTGTGCACCCATAGTTGTTCCAGGGCTCGAGATTCTTTGTGAGCAGCTGCAGTTGTCGCTTTGGTTTAAGAATTCTCTAAACAGATTATATTCATCCTTTCATTATCGCACACAGAATGTTTTTCACCTGCTTTGCTTACTGCTATTTTTTGTTAATGTAGTTTAGTAATCATCCTTTACAATAATATTGCTTTAATATGTTGTTGTATGCATAGTTAACTAGTGATCTGGGATCTTGAGCCAAAACACAACACTGTGCAGTTTTAGATGCGTGGGAATACATATATATATATATATATATATATATATATATATATATATATATATATATATATATAATTTTAAACTGTTTTGTTGAATAAAACTGTATGTATACAGCAGTATTCAGCTTGTTTTTAGACATTAGTTTAATAATTAATAATTAGTTTGCTGTGGCCAGAGAAAAAAAATGGTAGATCCTTATTGTGTTGAGCCCTGAAAAGTCCTGTGAAAGAAAACGAATTGCAATGCGACACTTTTTTTTTTTTTATGAAAGCACAACACATTTGCTCACGCTCATTGAGTAAGCTCATACATTCATTCATTGATTCATTTTCTTTTCGGCTTAGTCCCTTTATTAATCCGGGGTCGCCACAGCGGAATTAACCGCCAACTTATCCAGCATTTGTTTTACGCAGCGGATGCCCTTCCAGCCACAACCCATCTCTGGGAAACACATCCACACATTGTCATTCACACACATACACTACGGACAATTTAGCTTACCCAATTCACCTGTACCGCATGTCTTTGGACTGTGGGGGAAACCGGAGCACCCGGAGGAAACCCACGCAACCACGGGGAGAACATACAAACTCCACACAGAAATGCCAACTGGCCCAGCCGGGGATCGAACCAGCGACCTTCTTGCTGTGAGGCGAACGTGCTAACCACTCGGCCGCCTAAGCTCATACACAAAAGGTGAAATGAACGAGGAGCCAAGTGGAAAAAACACAATATCTAAATGAATTAATTTTAGCGTGCCAAAGTCAAATTTATGCTTAGAAAATGTATTTTCCCAACAAAATTGTGGCTAGTGAAAATGGTAATTCTGTATGATAATATTGTAATAATATTGACCTTAAACATTTTTAAACAGCTTTTATTCTAGCCAAAATAAAACAAATAAGACTTTCTCTTGAAGAAAACAATGACAGGAAATACTGTAGAAAATTCCTAGCTCTGTTAAACAGCATTCTAAATATTTTAAAAAGAAAAAAACAATCACAGTAAGGCTAATAATTTTAACTTCAACTGTATGTGAAATCAGTGGAGATGTGTAGTGAGTGCAGGGCGGTGAGGTTGGTTTTGTCCACTGGCTGCTGATGTTGGCCTCGTGCCCAGCTGTGGCATTCAGGTGTGCTGGAGAGAGAGGAGTGGAAAAAACTGGGCAGGAGGCTTGATGTGCAGGGAATGGTGCGTGGCTTGGTTTATTTTCCCTTTTTAGAAACAAGTGGAAAAACTGGCATTGGTTGCCCACCTGATTGAGATGCCCACATGCTACTTGCCTGGTCATAACTGAGACACCTGACCTCATCACATTGAAGAAGACTGTATGCATCTGGAATCACATAATTCCATACTATATGGTACATTCAAAACAGTATGCGAGCCTAGTAGTATGGCTGAATTCATTGAATTAGAAAAACAGTAGGCAAGCTGTGCCCAGATGATCTACTACTTCCGGCGAGATTCTGAAGTCCACATCCGATGGACACTACGCTATCCGATGATGCAATGTGAGAGACTTCATGAATGGCAGTGAAGCGATGCACCTGTTTCTGGTATAGGGCACGTGATAATGTCAAATGACAGATATGAAATGTTCGAACTCCATTCATAAAACTAACGTTCATCATATATAGAATTGTCCTGTAGTAAATTCAAAGTCAAATGTAGTACCTTCGCGAGTAGTTGACAATTTCAGATGCAGTCTTTGTGAAGTTTATTTTTAAACTTATTTCGAGAGGATCAAGTGCAGATGATTGCTTGCAGCCGGTCCCACATTTTTCAGTTTATGATTCACCAATCAGACGATTCCTAAGCCACTCTAAATACCCTAAGTTCCATATCACAGCCATCTTCATTTTGAAGAATCTCCCCTTCCACTCCTACTCCTCCTCCTTTGCTATATGGGTGGCATGGTGGCCCAGTGGTTAGCACTGTTGCCTCACAGCAGGAACGTCACTGGTTCTAGTCCTTACCAAGCCAGCTGACATTTCTGTTCAAAGTTTACATGTTCTCCCCGTGCTCATGTGGGTTTCCCCGGGGTTCCCTAGTTTCCTTCCACCGTCCAAAAACATGCAACTTAAGTTAATTTAATGAAGGAATGTGCAGCCCAATCTAATTTATTTATTTAAAAAATGAAAGACAAAGAGAGAGAGAAAAAAACATAGCTTTAGGTGTAGGTACTGTAAAGCATGCACATGTGTAAAATGTATAGAATAATAAAGGTTGAAAAATTATATGTGCTTAATTTATGCTAATGTTTCAAATGTATATACCTACAATGATGTATTAGTACATGTACTATTATCTCACTGAATGTGGTTGTTTCCACAGTAAACATATTTATCCTGAATAAATCAATCTAAAAAACATAATTTAACTGTGTTATTACTATCTTTTATTTATCTGGTATCACTTTATTGAAATGTAGACATGAGATCTTGTAGATTATTGCATTACATGGCTGTGCCACGATCAGTGTTGGGAAAGGGAGTGAGGAATCAGTTGCAGTAAATAATATGGGTTTATCAATAATAAAAATCAAACAAAAAGGCAACAGAAACAACCCAGAGGGGGAAAAACATAACTAAAACACAAAAACAAACTTTACTGGGCTGGCAGGGAAGAGCAGAACTGGACACAACAGGACAAGGCAATAATCAATGACGAACTGGCACAGGGCAGCAGACATGAGGAGAATATAAGGGAGAAATAATTAACAAACAAACAAATAGATAGGAGAGCACATGACACAAGAAAACGCCACAAGCCATGTGCTCATGTAAAACGGAACTAGAACACACATGCAATGAGAGAACTCATTAACCGCGTGTTCACAAAGCACAACACAAAAGCACGTAGTCACAATGTAAACACTGAGTCACTTGCTTAGACAACACAAACAGAATGCAAGACATGAGAACACGATAAATGAAAACACCTTACCGTGTTTGTTTTTGTTATGTGACTTTCCCCATGTGCTCCTTTGTTCTGTTTCCCGCCATTTCCTAATGTTAATTTCTTTCACCTGTGTCTCACCCCTGTGTTTAATCATCCTTTAATCATCTCCTGTGTATTTAAGTCCCTTTGTTCAGTTAGTTCCTCAACCGGTATTCTCTCAATTGTGTCTTGTCGTCACCCCTTGTCGCTTCTGTGTCTTCTGTATTCTTGATGTCCTTCCAAGTGAGTGTTTGTTAATAAATCTACGTGTTTTGATAAACTCGTACAATCTCTTGCCTTCCTGAGTAAGTCAAGGCAATACAATAGCACAGTATGTTTATTTATTTATTTATCTATTAGATGAACACATTTGGGCGCCATGGTGGAGTAGTGAGTAGCACGTTCGCGTCACAGCAATAAGGTCGCTGGTTCAAGCCTCGACTGGGTCAGTTGGCATTTCTGTGTGGAGTTTGCATGTTCCCCAAGTGGTTGCGTGGGTTTCCTCCGGGTGCTCCGGCTTCCCCCACAAGTCCAAAGACATGTGGTATAGGTGAATTGGGGAAGCTAAATTGTCCGTAGTGTATAAGTGTGAATGAGTTTGTATGGATGTTTCCCAGAGATTACCCAAACTTACAGGACTAAATGACTACAGACCGGTGGCGCTAACATCTGTGGTCATGAAGTCGTTTGAAAAGCTGGTGCTGGCCCACCTGAAGGACGTCACTGAACCCTCACTGGACTCTCTTCAGTTTGCCTACAAAGCAAACAGGTCTGTGGATGATGCAGTAGTTATGTTTTGCAACACCTAGACAGACCAGGGACCTATGCGAGGATCTTGTTTGTTGACTTCAGCTCAGCTTTCAACACCATCATCCCAAAACTTCTCCTCCCCAAATTAACTCTGCTCTCCGTGCCCACCTCTGTCTGTCAATGGATCAACAGCTTTCTAACGGACAGGCAGCCACTGGTCAAGCTGGGCAAATCCTCATCCAGGACCCGCACAATCAGCACTGGCGCCCCCCAGGGGTGTGTCCTCTCCCCTCTGCTCTTCTCTCTGTACACAAATGACTGCACCTCAAAGAACCCCTCTGTCAAGCTCCTAAAGTTTGCAGACGACACCACGCTTATCGGCCTCATTCAGGATGGTGACGAGTCTGCTTACAGACAGGAGGTTCAGGAGCTGGCTCTCTGGTGCAGTCACAACAACCTGGAGCTGAAAACGCTCAAAACAGTGGAGATGATAGTGGACTTCAGGAGAAAACCCCTGCTCTCCCCCCACTGAGCATCATGGACAGCACTGTGGCTGCAGTGGAGTCATTCAGGTTCCTGGGCACCACCATCTCCCAGGACCTGAAGTGGGACACTCACATTGACTCCATTGTCAAAAAAGCCCAACAAAGGCTGTACTTTCTTCGTCAGCTGAGGAAGTTCAACCTGCCAAAGGAGTTGCTGAAACAGTTCTACACCTCCATCATTAAATCCGTCATCTGCACTTTAATTAACTGTCTGGTTTAGCTCAGCTACCAAATCTGACCTCAGAAGACTACGTCGAATAGTTCGGACTGCTGAGCGAATCATTGGTACAACCCTCCCTACTCTCCAAGAACTGTACTTATCCAGAGCGAGTAGAAGGGCTGCCAGAATCACTCTGGACCCCTCACACCCAGCACACTGCCTCTTTGAACTGTTACCTTCTGGTCGACGCTACAGAGCACTGCTCACCAGAACAGCCCGACACAGAAACAGTTTCTTCCCACAGGCAATCCATCTCATGAACACTTGATGATAATAATCGTGGAACCAACACCACTACTGCTGTACACTCTTACACACACATACACTTATTTAACAACACACTTTACATGCTATTTGCACATAACAAATACACTTGTTACACACACATACACTTATTTAACAACACACTTTACATGCCAATTTGCACATAACAGCTGCACATATAACGTTGTATATAGTAATACACCTGTACATACACTTGTCCATTTGTATATTTGCATTTAACACTTACTTCTATTTTTTTTAATATATTTATTATCTGTTTTTTGTCCTGTCTCTGTAATTCTGTTGCACTGTAGAAGCTCTGTCACGAAAACAAATTCCTGGTATGTGTGAACATACCTGGCAATAAAGCCCTTTCTGATTCTGATTCTGATTCTGATTCTGAGATGGGTTGCAGCTGGAAGGGCATCCGCTGCGTAAAACAGATGCTGGATAAGTTGGCGGTTCATTCCACTTTAATTCCAGATTAATAAAGGGACTAAGCCGAAAAGAAAATGATTGAAAGAATAAACACATTTGGATTTATTTGCATTATTAGCAATAAAATTATTATTTTTTCTATTAAAAATTTTTTTTATTACAAAACATTTTTTATATAAAAAGTTCCCAACATTACACTCAACATTCAACAATTATTTTGTTTGTTTAATTGATTTCCAACAGTATGTGGCTTATTTGTTACAACTAAACCCACTGTGTTGTGATTTCCTCAAAACCAGCTAGCAGTCACTGTGTGTATTTTACATATTTTACATATTTTAGTCTCGAAGACGGTAGTCACAACAATATAATATTTTACTTTCATACTTCCACAAATTAGTTTTTTTTTAATAAAAAAATTGACTTTAATAAATACTTTTGTGCTGCAAAAATAGTTTCTCCTGTGTTTCTCATCCAAATTTCGCTGAGCTTTTTCAATAATTCGCAGGAAGACGTCTACCGACACTGTGGCGAAAACCTGCATGCCAATCAGCATGCCAGAGTTAACCCTTAGCAAAAACCTTAAAACTCTGTGTTATATTTTACCCCGCGCTCCCTTAATTGTATTGAAATGTATAAATCAACAAAAGAGGCCATCGAAATAAATTGATGCCATTTTTTCACTTGAACTTTGCTCAATCATGTAATGCAATAATCTAGGTCTCACTTTTATATTCCAATCAAAACATTGTAAACATTGTTAGCAAAGCAAAGGTTACTGGTGTAAACCTCCGAGCTCAGAGATGCGGTAAAATGCAGAAGATGCTAGGCTCCTCAATACTGAGAGAATCTCTGTGGACGTGGTCTTCCTAACGGCAGGACGACGGGACGGGGTTGTGACCCTACTTTAAAGCTACTTACAAAGCTGTTAACATCCATAGCCCAGCGCTTTCACCCTAATTCACATTCGCACAGCGTTTAGGAGATTCAGAGCATCAGAGAGAAGCTCCTTCAGTCAAGGCAATTCACGGGCCACAGTGGCACTTAACCTCCATGAGGCTTTCAGATGCCACCCGCTTCTTATTTGAATACCATGACATGAACATTTAACAACCTGGTCAAATGTCTGTCTTTCCCCCCTTTTTTTTCAGATCCCTCAGGCTCTATTGTGGATGAACCAGACACCATACCATAGATGATGACGCTCTGCCTTTCATTTTGGTAAGCTGAAATTTTCCTAACCAATGAATTCTATGCTATTATAGTTTGGATTTTTGTTTTAAGATTGACACAGCTTCTCCTACTGCAGCAAATTATGTTTTTACTGTTGATATTTGGCGCCAGTTAATCAGGAAGTGACGATTTTGTCCGCTTTGACTCGTTGGATGGAGACGCTGCTTTATTCGCACGTCTTTTATGCGATAATCCAGTTTTGCACATAAAATTCATTCGCATTTTTGGATGAAAACATAGCTACAGCTGATCCGCAATAGACGCGGTGGAGAAAACTCGCACTGCAGACATGCTTGTGTGTGTGTGTGGATCTACAAGTATCGCTGTAACCTTTTTCAATTCACGATTTTGGTTTAAAAACGATTAATTGTGCAGGCCTGCCAGTGTTTGCAGTTGTACTGACACTTGGGCCCAATTCCAATTCTATTTTTGTACCCCTACCCCTTCCCCTTGGCCCTTACAACCGAGGGTTAAGGGGAAGGGCTTCAAAACTTACCCCTAAGAATTGGGACACCACTTCAAGACCTGCACACGTCATCATGTGTCATCGCGATCTCTTGCTTCATATGAGATCAGACGATCACGACTGCTGTAGTTATTCCAGTTGTGTTATTTTTTGGTGTTTATCTTCAGGAAATCACTGAAGGCATACACGAGTTATGATTATGGATTATAGATCGCGAAATTTAGCATTTTTTTAAAAAGCATGAGGGTAAAACACGAACGCGGTTATGGATATATTAAAACATATGTTTGTTTGTCATAAAAATTTGTAATAATGACAAAAAAAGTCTAATTTGTGGATCTCCTTACTTGCGGGTTTAGCTATCCTGCCGTTGTAACACGTGTATTCTGGGAAATTTTCTTAGCCCTCTGTTTTAAGTGTGGTCCTGAAAAATCTTCGTTTGAAGGGGTGTATACCCCTTGCCCTTAGCCCTACGCCTTCAAGCTAAAGAGAATTGGGACACCACTACCCCTTGACATGAAAACGCAAAACAAGGGGGTAAGGGGAAGGGCTAAGGGGTAGAATTGGGATTGGGCCTTGGTGTTATTCTCTGTATTTAAAGTCTTAAAACACTTATCAAGTCTCTGCATGTGCCTACCATCGACCGCAAACCGTTTCACTGGAACAAAAGAAAAAAAAGTAGACAGCTCTACTGGACAAAGCTGTTTGCTGAATCCCTTAAAATGTAAATGCAGGAAACTCACCTGGAGTGGAGGCATGGAATTTAAGCAGTGCACCTTGCCTTCGTCTAGATGAGACCTGACAATGATTGCACAACAGGAGTCGGATTGTGATGCGCTGCCCGTGTGTAGCTTTAGGATATCGATTGACACTCTGCATAAAGTTTACGGCGGCACCTGTTTCTTCCTCAGCATGAAATCGACAGGCGCGGCGAGCTAATCCATCGGAGACTCAGTGTTTACTGCATGGCCTGCGGCTGCTCACGCTTACAGCAGCTCAAACACAATCAAACACATGCAGAAAAGAGCTGTTTATAGCAGAGACACGTAACAAATGCTGGAGGTACAAGCTGTGTCCGAAACTGTGCCCAATCCATATTTTCCCTGCACTCCATGATGCTTTGTATGAATTATGAGAGTAAACTTCTGTTAAACTGTCAGTGAATCAGTGAGCGCCGTCTTTCGGATGAGACTATAAACCAAGGTCCTGACTCTCGGGGGTTATTAAAAATTCCATGGCACTTCTCGTAAAGAGTAGGGGTGTAACCCCTCTGTCCTGGTTAAATTCCCTCTTGGCCCTTTACCATCATGGCCTCCCAATCATCCCCATCCACTGAATTGGCTCTGTCATTGTTTCTCCACTCCACCAATTGCTGGTGTGTGGTGAGTGCACTGGCGCCGTTGTCCTGTGGCTGCTGTTGCATCATCCAAGTGGATGCTGCACACCGGTGGTGGTGTGTAGTGATCCGCCTCATGATTGTGAAGCGCTTTGGCAGGGTTCAACGCTAAGGATTTTTTCTACTGGCCCAGTCGGGCCAGTGGTTCAGATCTTTACTTGCCCTGCCAAAATTTTCACTGGCCCCACCAAAAAAAGTTAATAGCTATTTCTTAGCCACATACAGTATTTTAAATAGTGTTTCAAAAGCCAAAGTTAATTGTAATGCCTACTCTTTTTATTCAGTATGACTTTTTTTTAATACAACTGACAATAAAAATAAATAAATACAAATTGTTCATTCATCCATTTATTTTCTTGTCGGCTTAGTCCCTTTATTAATCTGGGGTCGCCACAGCGGAATGAACCGCCAACTTATCCAGCATTTGTTTTACGCAGCGGATGCCCTTCCAGCCGCAACCCATCTCTGGAAAACATCTGTACACTCTCATTCACACTCATACACTACGGACAATTTAGCCTACTCGATTCAGCTGTACCGCATATCTTTGGACTTGTGGGGGAAACCGGAGCACACGGAGGAAACCCACGCAACCACGGGGAGAACATGCAAACTCCACACAGAAATGCCAACTGACCCAGCCGAGGCTCGAACCAGTGACCTTCTTGCTGTGAGGCGAACGTGCTACTCACTTGTATTTTGTATTTTTGTATTTATATATATATGCACAAATATGCTACCGTTCAAAAGTTTGGGGTCGGTTTTATAATTTTTTTTAATTATTCAGTTCATCAAGGCGACATTTATTAAATGTAAAAAAATCATTGTAATATATTTATTACAAATTTAATTAACTGCTTTCTTATTGTATGTAGTTTCAAATAAAATTCTTATTCCAGTCATTATTGCTTTTATTACTATTACCATTAATAATAATAACAACAATAAGAATTAATATTAGAGTGATTTCTGACGGATCATGTGACTCTGATGACTGGAATGATGAAGCTAAAAATTCATCTTTAAAATCACTGGAATAAATTATTCAGTTAAATGATGAACTACTTTTAAACAGTTATCTTATAGTGCAATAACGTTTTACTGTGTGTGCTGTATTTATGATTAAATAAATGCAGCCTTGGTGTGCAAGAGAAGCTGATTTTAACATATTTAACAATCATACTGACCCCAAACTGTTGACCAGTTGTGTATATAATATTTTATAAGCGAAAATGTGCACTTTAATTTTGACACCCACAGACACCTTCACCAGAGAAATAACAGATGAAACGTGACTGCATCAGATCATGAAGCAGATCAATGCTGATCTTTCTTTCGAGCTGTCAGTGCAGAAATACAACATATTATAAGATTAAAATGTGGAAAAATTGTCAGATGGTAACTTCGGTCATTTTTCCTAATGGATAAACAGCACTTTGTAATATTTCAGCATGCTTTCACTTTCGTTTAAGACATGAGACGCATATTTGCCGGTAGGGATGAATTCTCTATTCATATAGCCGTATACATGGCTATTACACAATCTTAATACACTGTGATATAGCCTGGGTTATTAGTTCGCTGGATAGTTTTGTTTTCTCCCTACAATAGATCCGCTCAATCGAGCAGAGACCACCTCATTCAGGCGATCTCGGACTGATTGATTTGGCGTGGATTCGCGTGTGATTGCTGGATTCACATACGCCAATCGAACGGCGCTAACAGGGGAAACGAGACATATTCCCAAACAAACGTCTATGTATGAAAGCACCCTAAGACTGTATTTGCACGCAACTGACAGACAGTCGCAGCCAAACTTTTGTGACAAGGCAGCACTGGCCCCATCGGGCCAGTAACCATTCTTTATACTGGCCCGAGCGTGTCGCACGCTGGCCCCGGCCCATCGGGCAGTCCTTATTGTCGAGCCCTGTTTGGGTGTATGACCATACATGATAAATGTGCTATATAAATACTCATTACTATCAGTGAGGTATTTTTTAAAAATGCTATCAAAAACAATCATATTTCAGGAGTTCACACTTAGCTGATGATTGATTATAAAGCGTATTTGGCATGCTGTCCCGGGAGAGAGCCCTGAGCTCAGAATATCCTTGAGCCCGGGGCTCCCTCCCGTTTAAAGGGCGAGAGGAGAGTTTGAGCTGAGGTAAGTCTCGAGAACTCCCCTGCTTGTGAACGTGCTGAGATATATCTGACTAGAGTTGCTTTAAGATGCTATTTAAAAGTAACCAATTTACTTATGTAGCATGTTTTTTAGACGGTGGGAGGAAACCGGAGAACCCGGAGAAAATCCACGCGAACATGGGGAGAACATGCAAACTCCACACAGAAACGCCGACTGGCTCAGGGAGAGGCCAAACCAGCGGTGTTCTTGCTGAGGCAACAGTGCTAACCACTGGGCCACCGTGCTGCCCTATCAGAGAAGGGGAGAAGTTGGGGTGGAAGGGGGGATTCATCAAGACAAAGATGACCGGAGTAGAAAGCTCTGGTAATTTACAGTGTGTCAGGATTCGTCTGATTGGTGCAACATGCAGAGCTGATGTGGTACCAGCTGTGTTCAATCATAAGCACATAATTTATAAACTAATTTATAAATAAACCCCACTTATAGGAAACGTATAAGAATTGACAAATAAACTCTTAAATGATATATTTCCTGAGGTTTGTTGTCTCTTTAATAACATATGTGGCAAATTTCACAATATACATGTTAAACTAACAAAAGACACAATTAAACTGACCTTCTGACCTTTCAGGGTGGTGCTGAGTAAATTTCCAATCCAAATAAATCACAAGTGATTTGTTTTTAAAAATGGAAAATGGATGACGTGCTATTATTCACCTTACTATTTATAATATTAAGATAAAACATAATATTTAACAAAGACCATGAATAACTACAAAAAACTTGCTTAGGTCTTTTTAGGTCTAACTTTCCTAAGGTCTGTTGCCTCATTGCAAACATACACTACCTGCAGAGTCATTTCACCTATCCAAATTTTAGGAACAAAAAATAATAATTTGACTTCTAGTTGATAATTTGGTATCAGAAGTGGCTTATACAGCATGAAAGGCAAAGGCCTCTAGATTACGCTTATTTTACCATAATAAAATATGATCGTGCCTGGATTTTTTAATTATTTAATTAGGACAGTAGGGGCTGTCTTTGCCTAGACAAAACTCTTGTCATTCAACAGAAATAATGTCCAGTGTAGAATATAAAGTCATGCTGCAGTGGAAAATGAATTAATAGTGTGTATGACTCCCATGATCTTGGAGCACTGCATCCACGCATCTCTGTAATGACTCAAATAACTGATTAATAAAGTCATCTGGAATGACAAAGAAAGAATCATGCGTCTATGCGAGTTCCAATAGGTCTCCTGCAGTATGTGTGATGATTGGGCAGTTCAACAGATGATTCACCACCTTCTGCCACTTTTCCAAATGATAAACTAGAAGTCAATGTATTATTTGTTGCTCTTACAAGTGGGATCGACAACAATACTTTTATTGTAAATATAGTGTGTTGCGACATACAATATTGCATGTGTAGACTGCATTTCTCAGACTTGCAATATCAGATACAATGCACATGGAGCACATGACTGTGAGGGTAGGATTAGGGGTGGGATTAGAGGCATGCACATTAAAAAGCATTGCATGCGGCTCACCTTGCAACTTCATCAAGTCTGCATCCACACCTCTCTCATATCATATTAATTTAAATGTAAACTAATGTATTCATTATCATCTGACAAATAATGGTGTCAGAGTTGGTGTTTTGGTCTGATTTCATGAGAACAAGGGAACAATGTTTAAGGCTCAAAGTTGGTCATTTCCATGCACTCTACTCTTATTATTCAGCTATACCTAGATTTCCATTTTGTGGCAGATTTAATACTGAATACATGAAGAATAATGGCACCTCAATGTATCTAGGTTTTTAAACACTTCTCTGATTGTTTACAGTTTAACAGAAGCTACTTCCATCATGGGAAACTAATGCCTATGGATTAATGAATGAACGAGTGAGTGGTTTTGAAATTTGTAATTTGTAATTTCCCAGTACAGTCTTTGCAGGTGACATGCATGAAGTTAAAAGGAATTAGATTCTATATCAGATGAAAGAGGGAAAGTACTCAAACTGTTCTGAACTTGTGGAAAAAGTTGAAGACCAGGAGATGACAGGATACTTCCGCCATGCTCAATTATAGATGATGGCCTTTTATCTTCTCTTCGCTAATTAGAGAAGCTCCTCGGCTTTCAAGTTCAGCTTTACATACCAGGCTTTCATTTAACATTTTAACAAACCAGTAATGCGTCAATCCAATCGACCTTATGCCTTATGAAAATTATTGACTGAAACATAGCGTGTTGAAGGCCTTTTTTAAAATTTATTCTTTATATTATGCTCAATATGATATATGATGTCCTTTTTGGATTTCCCATTTTTGTTTTTTGATATTAGTTGTCATATCACAATGGCAGATGGAAGGATTGTTGAAAACAGTCAACAGTTTTGTTGTTTTATTTGGTGGTGCTGCTGTCGCTAAAAATTACACGCATGCACTTTGATTCATGGTGCATGAAGTGCTGTAGCACAGTATTTTTTGAATAATTTATGGACTTTTCTAACTTTATTCAAAAGGATAGTTGAGATGCACTGGAAAGAGCTGAAGAAAATTGCTCGGAGGTGGTTCTTTTGTGGCTGATTAAATTTAATCAGGGTTTTTATGTAATAAATTAATATTTATGAAATAAAAGTTCTCAAAATATATATACATTATATACATTATAAACTCAAAATATGTATACATTATATACATTATAAACTCAAAATATATTTACATTATATAAATTATAAACTCAAAATATATACATTATATACATTATAAACTCAAAAAATATATACTTTATATATTATATATACTCATATCTGCATTGTATCTACATCTTAATAGCGCTATAGAAATAAAGATGAATGAAAAGTTGAATATTAATGCAAAATTTTATTAAATTTATTTATATATTTATATATAAATGAGCAAAATCAGCAGCAGTTTAGTTGTTTGCCCTTAGTTTCCCACCAGTGACGATTTACAGCCATATTGCACTGCTACGAATGTGACATTGCATTTATACAACAGTTCGATGGTTATATAATAATGTATATAAAAAAAGAAAATCAAACACAGAGCGTCTTAAAATAATTTTGTGTGAGGAACTACTTTCTTCTGCCATTGATTCAGCTGACCGTAGGAACAGCAGAAACCGTTGCTACTTCACAAACGTCACTGTAGAGCTAGTATTTGAATGATTCTCCAGCATAATAACTGAAGTGATGACAAAACAGGTGATTTTGCTCACATTTTAAGATTATAAGGCTGAACAGCAGGAAATGCCATCAGTCTAGAGACATTTCCCAGTATTTCTCTTGCAATTAGGAGATCACAAAAATTATCCCCAAAAAAGCCAAAGCAGCGCAAACACTACTAAATTAAGCATTAAGCGTTAAGTAAACATTCTAAACACATGCAGGCATTTCTTCTTTCTTTCTTTTTACTAAACTAGTCTGCAGTAATAAAAATTAGAGACTCAATAGAAACATATGGCCAACTTAGAATTTGCTCAGGTTATACAAAAAGAGTGGCCAACACAAAATACATACGTTCCTGATATGAGTCCTATCATACACTCAATACACTACTATGATATAAATACAGCACTACAACATACACAATAGAAAGATCGACTTAGAATGTCACTGACCCGTTTAATATTGGTTTGATCTGTTGTAGTTTATAGTTTTATGCTGAATTTTTCTTCTGTTGTGTGTGTATATATTTCAATAATATCTGCACTCGTTCAGGCTCTTCACCCTTGTGTATTACTCCACCCACATGAGTGGCAAGCAGAGGACTAAAGTTTGACAAATATTATAGCTTTTGGACAACATAATGTTCATTGCAACTCTGAGGTTTATTTACATGGATAGTGTCTATTTTAAACATTCATAATTTCTGCAATTCAGCTCATTGGCGTCCATCAGCCTGTCATACTGAGCAGAGCAAAGATGGTTGACGTTCCACCACAAGATGGTAACAGAGTCCTTAGGGGAGAAAAACAGTTTAGTGACATTCTAAGTTGATCTCTCTCTTTTGTGTTTTGTAGTGCTATGTTTATACTATAGTAATCTGGTAGTGTTTGCTTTGCTTTGGCTTTTTCAGGGTTAAATATGGTGATATATCCCAATTGCAATAGAAATACTGGAAAAGATTTGTAGACTGATGGCATTTCACATGGTTCATCCTTATACTCTTAAAATATGAGCAAAGTCACCTGTTTTGTCATCACTTTAGACATTAAACAAGAATATAATTCAAATAATAGCTCTAAAGTGACGTGTTTGAAGAAACAACGGTTTCTGCAGTTATGACGGTCAGCTGCAGATGTTTATGAATGGCGGAAGAAAGCCGTTCAGCTTACAGAAGGTTTTTTGAGACTCTCCGTGTTTGATTTTCTTTATTTATACCATATATGAATTTATTTTATATTATCATAGTATAATGCATTATGTATATTATGTTTACAAACTCTTACACGCACATACAGGTTCTCTTATGATCACCAGTGGTCTAGCCTTGGCAGATAGCTGCATGGAGAACACTCTCGATCATTCACCCAACTACACATCTACCAATGATCTGAACTACATATCTCATCACACCAGTTCCGGATCACCCCCAGATTACACGCTCACACCTGAAGAAGCACGTGAGGACTAATTACATGCACTATATACACCACACTCTTCTGTGCTGAGTCAAATTCTGATGTATATCAGAATTTCTAATACATTGTATTGCACTACAAGACATAATGATTTTAAGAAGACCAGTCAGTTGCAGGTACAGCATGTCTAGCAGCTAACTGTTTAGCTCTTCCTATCTGATGGGGCCAATTAGTGTTTCTTATTAGCTATCCGTGACATCTGAATCAGCAGAGCGGCTGCGATTGGCTGATTCCTGTTCTGTTGCTCTGTCTGTAGTGCTCAAGGAAACTCTCAGAGACAATCCTGGAGAAGAGAAGAGTCACGACTCCACCAGCACATTCTCATTAGAGGAGTCCTCCATCGCCCACACAGGGGGCTGATTATCCGTCTCTCTTCCTCTTTTCTTGTACTCTTTTCTGAGAGCTTTCTTTCGATGTTCTCTTCCTCTTCCTAGATCCTCTCATGCAAACCCCCGTTTCAATTCAGCACTTTATTTTTTTGAGGATGAGATTCTCTCTCGGCCTCTCCTGCTCTATCCTAAAGGGAGCTGTTAGTCGAGAAATATTGGTGTTTGATCATTTTCATCTTATACTCTTTTTTTATGTAGTGACTTTTGCAGTGCCTTTCAGTAATATCGACACCCTTGGTAAATACGATCAAAAAAAGCTGTGGGGGAAAAAAGGTCTTTATCGTTTAACCATTTGATCTTTGGAATGAAATCTGATCTAAAAAGAAACTGAACGCTGTAGAAAATGCTGGGTTCTGCACAAATCCTTCATGTTGTATCAACACAAATCAATTAAGTTACCTCAATCGTTTTTACATATCTAAGTGGATTGAAAATAAAATAATTAAGTTGTCCCCATAAAACTAATTAAAAATTGGGTTGTTTCAACTCATTTTAAATAATTTTAGACACTTTATTATTACACCTGTCAAATTCCTTGTTAACACAAATGTCCAATCAGCCAATCACATAGCAGCAGCTCAATGCATTTAGACATTTACAGTAGACATGGTCAAGACAATCTGCTGCAGGTCATATCGAGCATCAGAATGAGGGAGAAATGGTTGTTCGTTTCAGGCGGGCTGGTCTGAGTATTTTAGAAACTGCTGATCTACTGGCATTTTCACGCACAACCATCTCTAGGGTTTACAAAGGATGGTCCGAAAAAGAGAAAATAGCCAGTGAGTGGCAGTTTTGTGGGCGCAAATGCCTTGTTGATGCCAGAGGTCAGAGGAAAAGGGCCAGACTGGTTCGTAACAGTAACTCAAAGAACCACTCGTTACAACCGAGGTATTCATAAGAGCATCTCTGAACGCACAACACATAGAACCTTGTGGCAGATGGGCTACAGCACCAGAAGATCACACCGGGTGCCACTCCTGTCAGCTAAGAACAAGAAACTGAGGCTGCAGTTTGCACAGGTTCACCAAAATTGGATGATAGAAGATTGGAAAAACGTCGCCTGGTCTGATGATTCTTGATTTCTGCTGTGACATTCGGATGATAGGGTCAGAATTTGGCATCAACAGCATGAATCTTCTTGAGGCATGGATTCATCTGGTCTTGTATCAATAGATCAGGCTGGTGGTGGTGGTGTAATGGTGTGGGGGATATTTTCTTAGCGCAATTTTCCTCATGTCCCAACACAAACCGATTAAGCTAACTTACATGTTTTTGCAATTTTAAGTGAATTGAACATAAAATAATTAAGTTGTCCCAAAAAAACCTTAATAATTTTGTTGATTCAGCTCATTTTAAATAAGTAGTTTGAACGAACAGCAAAAAATCTTTTAAATTCAAGGATATAATGCGATATATACATGTATGAGGACAAAAAAAGAATGAATCACTAATAAGTGATAATAACTCTAGGCCTGTCACAATAATCAATATATCGACTTATCGCACAATACATGGACATGACCTCAATGATTTTTGGTGATGCCGCTCATACGTAAAAACCAATTCTTGCAACATTTTAGCTGATTGCACAACTTCTCTATCTCTGTTTGAGGTGTCAGTGTCAGTATGGTTAAAAAAACACTATCATAAATGACTGAAGTATATTTTGATGTGGGTGTCTGACAACAGAATATAGCAGATAACAATCTGCTAATCTGGTAGCAGATATCGCAGACTCTGTTACATTTTACCTTGCTTTTTTTTTTGTTAACATTTATTATTATTTATTTAGGATATGCGTTTTCACATTCTAATTCCAATGCCTAATCATTAAATTATTAAAAAGACTAAATTAAATTAAATATTCTTAAGAATAAAATATGTGTTCTTTTGAAGAGTATACTTGCGTTATGATGCTATTATATTGCCTTTCTGGCATTATATAATAAGTGGCCTAAAATGGTCTTAAAATGACAATAATATTGTTTATCGCGATATATTTTGATGCAATATATCGTACAACAAAAAATAGATATCGTGACAGGTCTAAATAACACTATTATAAATCAAGCTGTAACTGTCAATATAATGCAGTATAAGGTTTGTTGTGTCTTTAGAGATACATTTATGGAATGATTATAAATAATTAAAAGCTGAGTTATAATTCATTATAGGCATGCTCTTCATAGACCGTGTGTTGGTATGTAGCATGTTGTTTTGTACATTATAACGACGACTTAACCTTCATCTGTTATTTGCCCGTTGTAATAAGAGTTTAGGAGTGCGAATGTGAAACTAACTGGATTTCTAAATGAACGCATGGAAACGCTCAGCCTCTGTTTCTCCATTAGCCTTATATTTGTATATCTGGCCCATTCAATTCTCAGATGCAATAGTGAAAAAACAAACTGAGATAAGCTTTCTCCTCATTTTGCTTTCTCAATATTCACACACAATCAAACATGCTTTCCTGATCCTCCACAGTTCTCAGACTGAGGCGTTTTATAAAGGCGTCTCAGTAACCTATAACACCCACATCCACTAATTATCCCAGCCCACCTCATTTAGCCCATTAGCGGGTCGCACACAAGGAGCCTATAATAGCCAGAGAAAGCAGCCTGTTGGCTTTTCCGTTCTCCTTAATTTGGGGTTGTTTAGTTGCCACAGAATACCTGAAAGCATGCAATTTAAATCTGACATTTCTGCTGATGTTTGCCTAATTTGTTTACTGTAGTTTGAGGCGACTGTGAGTCATCTCTGCTGGTAGATGAAGTAATGATGCTATTGGTTGCAACTAAGGTTGCTTATTAATATTTTCTTTTTTATTTATTTACTTCTTTGTTGGATTATTTTATTTGAACTTTATATTAAAATTTTTTAAAGCGAAGCACCAATTTTTTTTGACTAATACCATTTGGCCAGTTTAGAGTTGTAGGCCAATCTATTAGCCGATAAATATAAGGTTAACGTTTTTCTGCATGACTGCAACAACAAAAGGCAAACACACATAGTGAACAACTAATTTGATTTTAAGACCATAACTTCAGAAAAGCTTGAACTAAATTCTGAATTGTATTTAATTTGACCAATACCAATAACCCTTTAGATTCGGAGGCGGCTATATTAGCTGATAAACATAAATGTTAATTTTTCTTTCAGGACGATCATCTCTGCTTTTAAATCTGTTACCACTGTGGGAGCGGTGTTGGTGTACGTCGGCAGACTTCTGACACAGAAAGGAGCTGATAGTGGAGAACGGTTCCAGAAAGCAGGTAAAAACAAAACAAAAGGCAACAAATTAAATAAACAAGTAAATAACAGGGTGAGAACATGGTAAGATCCAAAAACATGGTAAAAACCAGCCAGCCACAAGGGCTGTCTTTTTCTGGTTTGATTTTGAAAACACAATCGGTTGGGTTCCTAGTCGCAATGACTTCTGGGACTTGTAGAGCGAGTTCGGTGCTCAAGTCTGCATCGGCGCGTCTTCGATATCAAGAACTCATCCGGGAGCTTTCAGGCATCCTCCGTTCTTGCGGTCTTGAGTATTGGAACTGAACTTTGTATAATGTTATTGATGAACTTCGTAATGATGATGGCGTTACACGAGGACACTAGACCGCTGAAGAACGCATATTGATTATAAACCCATTTTAGATGTTTGAAATATAAATTAACATATTTATGTATTCATTAAAAAATAAATACATTAGATCTGTATATTAATATGGCCAACAAGAAGAGAGGCTTTTGATTGGGGTTGTAAAGAAGTAGGAACTGGGAGAGGCCTGTTGAACTAGGAACTAGCTATGAAAACACAAAGGTGGGAGGAAGCAAGGATAAAGGGTATACCAAAATTTGAGGGACATCGGATTTGTCCTGGGAAAGACTGAGGCCCCGTTTACACTAATGCGTTTTCGTTTTAAGACGAAACGCCATCCGTCCACACTATGCCGGAGTTTTCGATCCCCGAAAACGGAAGGTTTTGGAAACGCTGGAGAGGCCGTTTTCATTCTTAAACGCTGCTGCTCTATCTCAGTGTGGATTGGGGAAAATGGACACATCTGAAAACGGAGGCGTGGCTGCAGAGATTCGCAACTTGATTGGGGCTTTTGGGTCATTGCGTATCCTTCCCTTTTTCGTCAAGCCCCTATCACATGACTATAACGCCACCGGAAGATGGCAGACCAGCCTTCACTGTAAACAACAACATGGACACAGAAATGGGAGTGTTGTTTGCACTATTGTTCGTTTTAGGCGCCATTGTGCAGTTAAACTCTGCCTTATTTACTACAACAGCTGCATATATTCACAAGAGGCAAGCTATTGTTCGAGCACTCGCTAATCGCTCGCGTTTCAAGCGGCGTAAGCCCTATTTAGAATGGCGGTTTTGGGTTACACCGGGAATAACCAGTGCCTGGTGGGACATGTTTGTATATGAAGTAGTTTTTACCGAGGATTGGCATAAGAAATAAGTTTGTTGACTAACAATAACCAAATGCCGAGCGAGACACATGCTTCCTGTTTATACTTGAACGCGCATGCTCAGAGTGCGCGAATGGTCACGTGATATACGTTTTTGGTGGAGTAGTGTGGACGGAGATATGTTCAGAAACGCTGGGTGAAACGCTAGTGTGGACGCGGATCGTTTTCATGCTTAAACGCCGTTTTAAAACTAAAACGCACTAGTGTAAACGGGGCCAGAGACGGGTGTGCTCCAGGATGTCTCTGCTTTTTTGGAAAATATTCCAATAGAGTATATTCTTCTGATATTCAGAACCTCCAGACTAAGTTTGATTAATAAGAGAAAAGCTGGAGACCAAGACAGTAATTGCATAAAGGAACGCCATCATACCGCCTCGTAGCATTCGTTTTAAAGACAAAATGCAGCCATACATACTTCTGGCTCTACAATTCGCGATCTCCAAAAATCTATATAGAGCTACGTTGCATATTGTGTAACGAGTGGTACCAGCAATCAGATTTTATCAAGACATCTTTTGTGTTCAACAGAAGCTAAAAGGCAGTTCACATGTTTTTATTAGTCCAATATGTCTAGGTTTGCTTTGTTTTGTCTAGGTACCAGTAAATGCTTTTAATGTATTGTGAAGGGCCTTTAAAAACAAGATAAGATGAAAACTTCACTGATCTCCGGGGGAAATTGAGATGTCACAGCGAGCAGGTCACCGCAATAAAGGACAAACAGCAGCTTCAGAAAGCATTTGGACACTTTAGAGACACTTAAAAATCTGTGAATGTCACAGCATTCGATAAAACATCAAAGCGAGCGCCATTTATTTTAAAGTCAGCGACATCAAGTTTGTTTGTTGGCCACAGAACAAATTGTTGTCTTGCTTGTTTTCTGGTTTACTTCATTTAAAGGCATTGTTCTGGCTTGATAAATCGGTTCTTGTTTAGTTAGATTTGTTTAGTCCAGTTAAAACAGATAAATGATCAAGCCTTCTGTTCCTAAAAACCCAGGCTTATGCTTATTTCTCCGGTCTGAAATAGAGGTGGAGGTCCTAAAAACCAGCAGACACGGAGGTCTCTATGACGTCCTCTGCCTAGTTAATATATTTTGTGTCTACAAGATATAATTTATTGAAATTAGTGTGATGGGCTGGAATGCAATGCTCATCTGCTCCCGGCCAAATCTCTCATTACAGAAAACAGATACAATCGAGCTTTTTTTCCATCCCTAAAACTGGCTATAGCAGATTTTATTTGTGCCTCTCAGCATTGTAATTAATGGTTCAATTTTACAGGCCTTTGTAAGAGAGCGTAATTACTTTAGGAAATGTCTTTATGGCAAAGGCGGTGTCTTAACGGGGACATCACATGACTTTATTCCATGTTTAGAATTGGGTCCCTGGTGCACCTACCAACCCAGCAAGCATATAAATGGACCCAGTCACTTGGTTTTGTACTTTTTTTTCTGAAAACATGAGGTAAAATGTGCCGATGTGATTTTGGATGTTCAGTTATTGGATGTACCCATGGTTTCTATAATTTAATTTTTTTTTATTGGGGGTTATAATCACACCAAAGCGTTTTAAAATGTAATTGAATTATAACAGAGCGAACTTTTCTGTAATCGTAGTAGTGCTGTGCGTTTTTCGTTTAACCCTTTAAGGTGACTGACTGACTGACTGACTGACTGACTCACTGACTGACTGGCAGGGCTGTGTGATGCGTGAGGCCAGTAAACACGATGCAGCTTTCAGTTATGATGAACACAGTTTCTTTAACTATCCTTTATTTATATACAAAGGTCTGTGGTTCTGCATACAATGACTTTATCTTGCTGGAGTTTATGGCCATTTCACTTTACTTCAGGACGCATCAATGCCTTTCTGTTGGTCTATTGGAGACATAAATATTCCTAGCAAATCTAATACATGTTGCAGACAAACTCAATACATAAACTCACTAAATCACACTTCAGCAGCATTTATTTGGGAGCACACAAGAAAATCTTTGCTCTGTGCTTGAGCAGCGTATATTTTTGAGGGCATGCATGAAGTTTTGTGCAGGAACAGAGGAAATCGGCGTGCAAGCAAAGATTTTTGCATGCTTATAATACTGTGAACATTATAAAAACATTATAAAATATTTTTCATTGAAATAAGACCACGGGTAGTTGGAAGATCTGTGTAAAAGGCCTACGACCACAGCTGGAAAAAGTCCTAGTGGAAACACTGGTAGCAGTAAACTTACAAGTCAATATAGACTCACAAAATTCAAGCCACAAAGAACATTTTGGTTGAATTTCACTTTTGAAGGGAATCCGCTGGAAAATATATGCTGAATAATAAATTGCAAATAATAATAATATATATATATTTTTTATTAAATATTTCCCAAATGATGTTTAACAGAGCAAGGAAGTAATACTTTTTTTTTCTTCTGGAGAAAGTTATTTCGGCTAGAATAAAAGCATTTTTTAATTAAAAAAAAAGAAAAAAAAACATTTTAAGGTCAAAATTATTAGCCCCTTTAAGCTATTTTTTTCAATAGTCTACAGAACAAACCATCATTATGCAATAACTTGCCTATTAACCTGCCGAGTTAACCAAATTAAACTAGTTAAGGCTTTAAATGTCACTTTAAGCTGTATAAAAGTGTCTTGAAAAATATCTAGTAGAATATTATTTACTGTCATCATGGCAAAGATAAAATAAATCAGTTATTAGAGATGAGTTATTAAAACTATTATGTTTAGAAATGTGTTAAACTCTTCTCTACGTTAAACAGAAATTGGGGAAAAAAATAAACAGAGGGGCTAATAATTCAGGAGGTCTAATAATTCTGACTTCAACTGTAGATATATTATAATTGTCATGTTCTGACTTCATATATTAAATCTATTATGTTACTTCATATTTTGTGAATGTTTCCAAAAGTCCTTTCCCTGGTTTTAAGGCTTTACTATGCAACAGCTCACTTCTGACCATTTTTACAGCATGAGATTTGTTTGTTTTCCTGTTTCTGGAGTGCCAGAAAGGCTTTGTCCTTTGCTGAAAAGCAACAGCTCATTTGCATTTAAAGTGCAACACATGAAAGCAGATTGTATTTGTTCACATCTAAATAAGAGCAATTCTCCGGACACCATAGATTATTTTATAAAGAAGGGCAGTTCCCTTTAAGTTCACCCAAAACATTTAAATCTTCTCACCATTTATGGACTCGCAAATGGTTTCAAACCTTTATGCAGTTTTTTCTTCTGTTAAACACTACAAAAGATACTTCGAAGAAAACTGTAAACCTGTAACATTGACTTCCCAGCTTTCTTCTAAATATCTTCTGTAGTGTTCAACAGAGGAATTGAACTCATAAAGGTTTAAAAAGAGCGAATAAACAATGACCAAATTTCCATTTTTGGGTGAACTATTCTTTTAAGGTCATACTTTATTTTAATATACAATTTACCCTGTTAACAGACCATTAACAAACCATTAACTAAGAATTTAGCTCAATCAATGGCTTATTATTCGTTAGTTAGGTAGTAGCTGGGTTTAAGTATTGGGTAGAATTAAGGATTTAAATTATGATCATACTTTATAAGTGCTAATAAACAGTTAATATCTTAAAGGTGCAGTATGTAAGTTTGGCACCCAGTGGTTAAACTAGGTATTGCACTCCTGTTTCAAAACATATTTTCACTTAGCCCCTTCTCTGACAACTCCACACAAGCGCAGGTTGCCAGATTGCTGACACCAACAGAAATTTCCCTGACTATTGAGCTAAAATAACAATTTAAGGCTGATTTCAACCGTGTTCAAAGCAACGACAAGCGATAGAAGGAATATTTTGTTAGTTTTTGTCCTAATCAACACCTGAAATTTATATTTTAGAAACGACTTCTATTTCTTGCAGCTGAACAACAGGATAAACTGATCACTTCAGGTACACCTCATGTGCTTTATTCAGTGTTAAATGCTTACAGTGTGAGTTTGAATGCCATTTTACATGACATTAATTGCCATATACTGAAAGCAGCAGCAGATAGTTCACCTCAGATGATGAAAATAAAATAAACCGTTTGAAATTGAACTTTATAACTGTGACTGAGTGTAAACCAACACATATCAGTGATTCAGCATCTACATTTACTAATGTTAAAGAGGTTTAATATGTATTAATTTGATTATAAACCTTACCATTTCGTTGGAGTGCAGTGAGTGCACTATTCTGTGCTTCTGAATGACTGTATTTAAATTTCTGTTGTGTTTCGTCTGGTGCAAACAGCCAAATTTCTTATCACTGCAAACCTCGTCATGTAGCCTGTTGTTAGGACACGGGGTTACAGTGTAACCTGCTCATCTAATATTTGCGTTTGAAATAGTTATATTATTTGATAATTAATAACCACATAATGCATCTCATTTCGAAGTCTGCTGCTGTCCACCAGAGGTCGCATTTCAGTCACGGACGCACACTTTGAGAGCCTTCCTGACTGAATGAATCAAATAAATATTGTGCTGAAATATAATTGGCTAAACTGGCATTGGGTGGGTTAAAAGCACCAGAACAAAGACAGATGTTTTCAAAGCAGAATATTGGACTTCAGCATTGTTTTTCAGATCAACAAGAATGTTCACTTAGCATGTTTATTAAATATCTGCAAACATATTATGGTATGTTTATGCTTTAGAAGAGACAAAAACTTACATGCAGCACCTATAATAATAGGCAGATAATAAGCATTACCCCCCTCTAAAAAGACTTAGATCCTTTTCAGGTGCAGATTATTTGCAAACAATACATTTTAAATGCGACCGTTTTCTAGTAAAGGAAAAAATCTTGCGCTACTGTTTTGCGGATCACATGCACAATGCATCTATAAGCGCGAATGGCAGAGAAAACAGTATTGCATGACGTTTCTGAGCTGTATGTGGCTTGCGTTTGGAGACTCTTTGTGGAGTTGCTTGTGATGCTGCATCGGGACCCCAGAGAACGGGACGGCGGTCACATGAGCAGCCTCTCTCCTCCCTGGAGGTCCAATTACTGCTGGCTTTAGAGCAGTGGTCAGGCTCAGCGCTCCGGGTACTCGCTGCTTCTGATTAGTCAAACACTGCCTGAGAATTAGAACGTGATCTAGAACACACTGATCCTTCAGAAGGCTCCGGTGTCTTCGAGGATGAACATTTTGAGAAGAAATGAGAAGGACGGTGGGTAGTGGAGGGAAGCAGTCTGACTGATGGCAGAATATGTCACGTGCTGATGAATAAATTGTGAATGTAGTCAGTTCATTCATTCATTTTCTTTTCGGCTTAGTTCCTTTATTAGTCTGGGGTCGCCACAGCGGAATGAACCGCCAACTTATCCAGCATATGTTTTACAGAGTGGATGCCCTTCCACTGCATTCCATCAAATTCAGAAAATGTAAGGTTTTAGTTACCATAGCTTTTTTAGTCATCGTTAACTCATTAACTAGTAACTAATAGCTTTTAACCTGTTAAACTCTGCGTGCCCTGTACTGGGCACAACATGACGTCATCAGGAGAACAACTATAGTTTTTAAGAGGTTTTTCTGTATCAATAACACCATATGACCCACTGAGTGAAAGCTTAGAATGTCTATTTTCAACTGATATACATCACTTTGATATTTGTTGTACTGTAACGAAGTTATTTACTCTTATTTTACACTATGTCGACCGCTCCAATTGTGTACATGGTTCAGTATGCATATTTTTCATATCGCTCATATATGACACACATGAGCAATTCATACATCAAATGAAAGCTCTCATTCCCAACAACAAGGATCCACCGTTATTTTTATTGATTTACAATCACTTATCCAACAGTCTTTGAATGAATGATAAGGTATAAACTCCTTTTTTGTGAATATACAAAGGAAATTATTGATTATTTGCTCCGTGAGCGCCAGCAAATGGCAGAGATAGCCAAACAAGCTGTATCGTCTTTTACCTTAGGTTCTCCGAGACAAAATGAGCCCATTTTCAGCGATTTCTGAGGTTGTGTGCATGAGTAATCCCCTGCTATGTCTCGTAAGTGCCAAACGCAACAAATTAGGGTCATGATATTCCAAAATTCGGGAAAATAGGATTACGTTAAATAATCATACTACATGATAAAGACAAATTCTTTTTTCTAGTGTCTCCTGACATATGCTGGTAACAATCAAAACTATCTGTAGTTTGATAGAGCATACAGGGCCTGAGTTATACACTTTCGAAAACGGGCTTTGGGACAAAAAAATAAAAGCAGTTTGTGTTGAGATGGTTCATCATAGGACAGACAACATACCTAATCATATTTATCACTTACAGCAGTTTTTTTGTAATTTCAAAGGGATTTCTGTAAAATGACGTTGAGATATTGGATTTATTGTACTGTATATGGGTATGGGGAGACTTCAAACTTAGGTAGGCGGAAATAAAAAACAGCCATTTTTCCTCCTTGCAGTTGGAATAGAATAACTCCTACATACATTATTATAAAGACTAATTTCCTTTTTCTCGTGTTTGCTGACATCAGCTGGAAAGAAATAAAATTAATTGCAGGACACTGGAGCACTCAAGGGCTGAGTTTCAGACTTTTAAACTTCAGTTTATATGTAAAAAAAAAAAATGCCTTTTTTTGTGTGTGTTTATTGTAACACAGACAATATATAAAACAATTGTTAGGAATTTCAACAGTATTTTGTGAAATTTCAAAGAGTTTCCTTTCAAATGATACCAAACTTTTGTATTTACTCCTCTGCTTGTGGGTATGGGAAGCTTTTTAAATCGGAAGGCCAAATCCAGGCGGAATTACCCAAAATAGCCCCAGAGCTTAAAGTCAGTATGTATAAGCATAGTTAAGTTTCATTTATATAGTATATAGTTGATAGCTATGTGTACATGTTCAGTGAAATGTATTTCTGGGATTTAAAGTAGGAAATATGTGTAAAAGATTATGATTTCTCATTTTAAGCTCAAATAATTATGAATTTAAAGAATGTGTATTTAGTTATTTTTAGTTAGAGCTAGAAGAAAAACAAAGAGGTTATTACCAGCATACATTGGCTGGGGGAAATGTTAGGTGGGTTCTATGTAGATTAATAGTCGACCATCAACCGAGTCAAGAGGATGGAAAGCTGACAAAACATTGTTTATTTATGGAGAAAATTAAAAAGCACTGCAAAAAGTATGAAGCTGCTCGGTCAGTTCTTGTCATGTGACTCGCGGTGCTTCGCACCCAATATCCTCCATCAGAAATAATGAATTTGAGCATTGAAAAAACACGAAATGTGAACAGCCTCTAAATCAGCCGTCATTTGCAATCTCCAGCAGTTGATCTTTTTACCCAAATATCTGTATTCACCCGATTTTGTTTCCGCAATTGGGTTGCGGCTCCATTCTTTTGCGGGTCCTTTACTGGGCCTTTTCCCCTTCGCAAAGAAACTTTCGAAAGACATCTGTTTTTGCTAGCATGTGGGTTACATTTTGGTGCTCAAATGACCGAGATATAACCGAGAGAATATGGTCATTTTTCAAAATAAAAGATTTTTCAAAATGAACAATCGTTCAGACTCAGATAATAAATAAAACAGAAATAATTCACGATTTCTTGGTTTTATTCAATTTTAATCAATTTAACGATTTCCAATTGATCCACGGACCAGTATCAGTCTGGTCTTGATTAAATGTTATCTGTACTGTTAAGGTTTATATTAATATTTTTCGTTTAGTTTTTATTTTTAGTTTAATTTGAGATTTTTTGGTTTTTATTTGATTTCTATATTTTTGTTTAATTTTTTTTAATCTTAATTGTAACCTTATTTAATAATGTCACAGTGTGTGAATTTAAAATAAAATGCTGTATTACTATTTCCAGCAGTTTAGTTTTGCATCAATCAATCAATCAATCAATCAATCAATCAATCAATCAGCAGATGTTTTTTTTGTTTTTTTTAACTGAAACAAATGATACACCAGCATCAGTACACTGCTTTTTTGTCTTGTTTCTAGTCCAAAAATCTTAAAAATATAGATTTTTTCCCCTAAAACAGGCAAACTAACCTGCTAATGGTGTAAGCAAAATAATTTTGTTTTTTCTTGTGACATTATTTTGCTTACCCCATTGGCAGGTTATTTTGAAAATGAGTGGAGCGAACAACTGTTGTCAGTCAGCTCGCAAAATGAGACACAACCGTGAGGAGACCCATCATTTACTAATTTCCGAAGTTAAAATGCAAAGAAATAAGCAGTAAATTAATGTCCTGCTGCACTTGTTACTCGTGTTTCTATATAAACATAACCACAATTTGTTATGTCACCATAAAGATAATCATGTTTATATAAACACTGTAAACAAGGAGGACTTCTCTCCTCCTCAGGCCCTGGATCTGAATGCAGACTCAGTGGATAGCAATGCAGCAGGCCTCTTGCCCTATCTATTTCAACCGTTAGCCCAGCCGGTAATCTAGAGGATTTTAAACATGTGCGAACACAGCAGCACGCATATGGGTGTTGTGTCTGAATGGTATAACTCAACTGAGAAAAGACAAAGTCCGCCTTTCGTCTATTCTCGTACAACTCTCCCGACATAATTGCCAACCAACAGCTTTGCTGTATCGGCCCTGACAACGTCACAAAAACATGCAAAACATGCAATAAACCCTGTGGATCATGGAAACATACACATACGACCCGCAACGTGTGTAGATGCGATCTCACCCAGTCGTTGGGTCTCACAGCTTGGCAGGTCTGCTTTGCCTTTGGAAAGCACATGCTCTCATGAATAATTAAGAAGCAGGGTCTTCTCATAGGAAGAGAAAACTCCGCTATGAATAATAATGAGAAACCAACGCTACATCACTCCACTAGCAGATTCGCGCTACGTCAACGATTTTGATCCCTCCCCAGAAGTTATTTTAAACCCGTAAGATTAAATTAGCTGACAAAAGCTCAAAATTTTCCAGTTTTCCTCACAATTAAAGCTGACAAGTGTTAACGTCCTAACTGATGCTCAACACACACAAAGATCAAAAAAGTACTCCAGGGTGTCTTGAACCTTTCAAGAAAAATTCACTTAATTTAGATTTTTTTTTTTTCATGTCTAGAAAATGCTTCTTGATTTAAGGATTTTTCGATATTTGGCCTAGAAACAAGACAAAAAAATTAAGTTAGAAAAGCTTTTTTCTTTTTATCTTTTCTTTTTTGTGCAGTGTATATTTCATTTTTTTCCCCCTGGATTTTTTTAAATATAAATTTTCGCTTTAATTTCGTACACCCTTCTTTTTTATATATATATGCTTTGTACTACTCATAACCAGACATAAAAAACATACACATTAACCACATAATGCTTTCTCTATGTAGAATTTCCCTTTTGATGTGATTCAGTCATGTAAAGCAATGCCTTTTCATGCTGAACCCTATCAGTACCTTCGTCTAGTGTCTGCAAGACTCACATGTGTTCATATATTACAGTGTGAACGTCAAGTGTAAAGGTCAGTACCTGAAGGCGGTGGATCTCTGAATGTGGTCCATCAGCTTTTCTGTCATTCTGGCTTATAGTTCATAACATCCATCAAAACAGTTCCAAAAGGCCACAGCGCAAGTTTTCACTGACTTCTAATGTCCTCAAGAAGGGCAAGACGAGACGTTCTGCTCAGCATCGCAATGGGGAAAGGTGTGTGGCTGTATATAAATGGAGTTATTGTCTCAGAAAAAAAGAGTGACTTTGAACAACCTGAAGCAAGTCGTCAGTAATTCCAGTCTTATTTAGTGCACAAACCTAGGTTGAACTAATTTGCATAATGCCAGTCTGTGGACTTCATTGCCTGGCCATAAACAACATCTACTTTCGCCCTCTAAAGGCCCATTCACACCAATGAAAATAAGTATAAACATAAATATAAGGATTAATATATTGTGGTATATTGTTAGCATTGTCGCCTCACAGCAAGAAGGTCGCCGGTTTGAGTCCGGGCTTGGCTAGTTGGCATTTCTGTGTGGAGTTTTTATGTTCTGCCTGTATTGGTGTGGGTTTCCTCCGGGTGCTCCGGTTTCCCCCACAGTTCAAAGACATGCGCTATAGTTGAATTGTGTAAACAAAAATGTCCTTAGTGTATTAGCATGACCTACGATAAATCAGAGACTAAGCTGAAGGAAAATGAATGAATGAATGAATAAATTATATATTAAGGTGCACACTGACAAATGATAACTGTCTGTTTATATATAAATTAAGCTTTTCATTTAGCGCATCTGTCACAGTTACCAGCTAGAGTGCCCACCAGACACACTTCACTTCACATCTGTCACTCGCCTGGACTTTATATCCCAGAACTCTTTACACTGCACACCTGAATCTCATTGTTACGGGTAACATTGGACAACGGAGTTGAGGATCCACACACAGTTTATTAATAAGAGTAGTCAGGCAGGCATCACAATGGTGCAGTAGGTAGCATGATCGCCTCACAGCAAGAAGGTCGCTGGTTCGAGCTGGTCAGTTGTCATTTCTGTGTGGAGTTTGCATGTTCTCTCCTTGTTCGTGTGGGTTTCCTTCGGGGTGCTCCGGTTTCCCCCACAAGTCCAAAGACATGCGCTCTAGGTGACTTGAATAAGCTAAATTATCTGAGTGAATGTGTGTAAATGCTAGAGTTTATGGGTGTTTCCCAGGGCTGGGTTTGCACAACTTAATATGTGAGCTAAACTGTTTTTTTTCTTTGCATATATGGATTTCTCTGGTGAAAACTTTAAGTCAACAGCTACTTATAAGATGTGTTTTCTGAGAAAAATGGTGACGTGTTTAATACATATTTCCCTCACTATATATTATCACACAATATAAGTGTCCTTTGACCTTGGATTGCTGTTAAACGTACTGTGGGAGAAACGAAATTAGGAAAATAAAAGTACAATAATGGGGACACTTTAAACATCTGAAGATTTATTTTTCTAAAATTAATACCAATTACCATTAAAGGTTCTTTGTTGTGTCGGATTCCAGCAGCCATTCAGCACTTTAACAGTATGTGAACTTATGGGGGGGTAAATCTGAAATTGATGATCCAGCAATAATAGACCACATGCAGAAAACCAATTCAAACAATGACACAGCAGCCTCTGCAATCAGTTACACAGACAACACAGAAGAAATGACTGGAAAATAATTCTTCAGGTCAGTATTGATTCTAAAAGTAGCATACCTTTGTAACACAGTGGAGGCGGCCCAAAAAAAGGCTATATTCTAAACAAATGGCAAACAGAATGGGATCAGTGTCCAGAAAATCTTTTTGAAATTCAGCCAGAAATAGGAAGAAAATCTAATAAAAAAATTTACCTCAAGACACGATGAGATTGTTTATAGAAGATGCCGCTTTGGACATACGAGACTCACACATAAACATTTACTTAAAGGAGAAGAACCACCAAAATGTCAATATTGCAAAAGAAACCAAACTATTAAACATATTCTTGTGGAATGCTCTATTTTTAATGTTATCAGACAACAATGCTTATCTGGAAAGACTATTTTAAAATTTTCTAAAATTGTACAATTTTTATCAAAAGTAAACCTTAAAAAACTGTTTTAGATTTTTTATTTTATATTATTATTATTATTATTATTATTATTATTATTATTATTATTATTATCATTATTATCATTATTATCATTATTATTATTATTATTATTATTATTATTATTATTATTTATGGATTTTACCTTGTGTATTATTTATTGCTGTTGGTGACTTTTAACTGTTAGAATACTTTTATAACTATTGAAAAGTGGTATTTATAAAATGTGGTAAACTTGTTCTATTTTTTGCCATGACATAGCCAAAGAAGCTGAAATGGCAATAAACTCAAAATTCTCTCTCTCTCTCTCTCTTGTAGCATAGTGCTATATACATGTTTAAGTAATAGTGAGTTCTCTTATGTCCTGTTTCCACTGAGTGATACGGTCTGCTTTTATTGCCATTTCCACAGTCAAAAGACTTGTTTTCACAGTCAAAAAGTCAACTTTTTGGATACCCTTTCAGAAGGGTACCTTGCACAACAAAAGGGTACCAAAAGGTGAAGCAAGACGCGCAGCTGAATGCTATTGGTTTACAGAGATACGGCACTAGCTCGTGCACAAGCAGGGGAATGAAAACAAAGGAAACACCATTTTTAAACACACAACTGTAGTGGAAAATCATCTATACTATCTAAAGGTCTGTTCTTTTATTCCTCCATGGATGTACTGTTTACGTTAGACCAAATGTGTCCACTTTAACATCTGCTTAATCACCAGACAAGATCGGATACATACATGGTGATTTAACAAGCTATATGTTCAGGTGGTAGTTAAGCTTGAAATATAGACAGTCAAATGTTAAACGTGTGCGTTGATGTAACTGTGATTCATTCTGTATGTCATTAATGACCTTGTGAGCTTAGCAAACTAGATAAAAAGAGAACGCACTCTGTTTCGGTGTCTCACACTCTGCAGAAACCTGACCTTCTTTGCAAAGAATAAAACTTAAAAAGATACTTTAAGAAAGAATTTGTCTTCTTGACCACTGAGAGAGCCTCCTTAAAGAAAATAGCCACTACAACAGCCGAGACAGTACATCCTAATAATATATACATATAATAATGAGCCATGGTCAACCCGAGCTTAAACAAACCTTGTCGTCGTCTTGATGAACAGCCACAAAGCCAAGAAAAACCAAAAAATATCCGCGGGCCGCTAGTTTGAGACCCCTGATATAAAGGAATGGCCATATAAACATATTTATTTTTCATTTTATTTATTTTTTCTTCTCCTCTTTCAGATTGAAAAAATTGTTGATTTGTCTGTTGCCCACCTTCCCGTTTGTTTGTTTGTTTTTTTTTCTTTTTGTATTTGTGTTGTTTTGCTAATCTAAAGACAATAATACATTGATCACAAAAAAAACTAAAAAAAAAACTAAAAAAAAAAGATATGCCGTGTAATTTTTAACAAATGTTGGATAATAAATTCCAGCTCACTTTTCTCTTCAGCTCTACAGACTGCAGGTCTTCACTCCAGTCTGTTGTTGTTTTTCCCGTGTTATTTTTGCTTTCAATCTGAAGAAGTGGGACGACATTAACAGCAAGGCTTTTGAATTATTTAGAATGAAATGGTTTTTATGCTCAAAGGTACGTTTTATTTTTCCCTCGAGTCATCCATCTTGCTTCCAAATGGCTTTTGCCTGAGCCACTGAGGGTAACCAGCCATACATCCAGCCGGAACCGTCTTCTCAAGGGAAGCTCACAGTCAGTCGCTTAGTCCTTTCACGTTCGTGCTCGTAAATAACATTATACAATCCCTGCATCCCACCAACACAACAATACATGTATGACCTGCCGCGCAAGCACTTAAAAACATTATTAAATATTCATGCATGAAAACGATTACTACTGCTTTTCAAATGCACCTTTGCAATGAAACTCGGCAGTTGACTCCACGGTTCTTCGGATATCTGATGGAGGAAGTCGATAAGAATGCACCCGCTGTGGTTTTGGTGCCCGATTCATTAAAGAATTATGCAAAAACATGGCCACAGAATCACTGAAACACAATTCCCCGTGTTGTAGGTCTGCTTTTTAATTTTGGGAATAGCATACTATTGATTGCATCATGTAAACAGTGCTGCATTTATAAATAATGAGTTGAGGGGGTCATGAAGCTGTTTTAGCATTAGTTAGTTTACTTTTGTTGCAATAAAGGAGAGAGGATGCAACATCAGATTTAGAGTCATTTTTTATCTTTTCAGCTTAGTCCCTTTATTAATCTGGGGTCGCCACAGTGGAATGAACCGCCAACTTATCCAGCATATGTTCTACGTAGCGGATGCCCTTACAGCTGCAACCCATCACTGGGAAACATCCATACACTCTCATTCACATTCAAGGGACAATTTAGCTTATCCAATTCACCTATACCACCTTTTCACGAGCACCCCGAGGAAACCCACACAAACTCTAGGAGAACATGCAAACTCCATACAGAAATGCCAACTGACCCAGCCGAGGCTCGAACCAGCGACCTTCCTGCTGTGAGGCAATCGTGCTACCCACTGCACCACCGTGATAACCGATTTGGAGTAAAATGTATTAAAAATTGCATGCTGTACTATGCCATTGCAACAAAATTAATGCATATACAACATGAAGACTTTTCTAAGATTTTCATACATTTCCATAGAAATATAGGTACAACATCTGTCACTGGGGCAGTACCTTTTTAAAAAGTACAGCTTAATGATCCATGAGCCTTTACAGGTACATATTAATATCTAAAAAGTGCAAATGTATACCTCACAGTACATTAAAGGTACAAAAGTGAACCTTAAAGGTCCAGTGAAGTGCTTTGAAATGTGCATTTTTATCCAATGTTTGACATAATCTCAACCGAAACACAAGGAGAGGGTGAGACTTAGTGTAGCCCTTCCTCTTTAAAAAAAATAGTAATAATTTGCTGTGGTTAAGCTCAAGTGCATCAAATTAAAAGCATATTGAACGAGGCGAAGCATGTCAAATACTAGAGAGCATTTGATTGGTCATTATCAGGGCCAGATGGAATCTCAGACATTTTTTGCTATTTTTGCGGAGTACTTTGTTAAAAATCTGTGGATTTATTCGGAATGATTTTGGGAGTATCATAACTAAAATATTTAATATATGAAATAAAAAGTAATACCTTTTTAACTTTTATTTAATGTTTACAATGTGAATCCAATTAGATCCACTTTATTTGGTAAACAAAGCAAGTCTCTCATATAAAATCTCTTCTAAAAGACAGAAAATAGTACTTTACAAACTGTATTGTAAATAAATAATATGAATATTTTCATATTAATATTTTTACTGAAATTAATTTGAAAACTGAATAAATATAAATTTACACACATTTACACCAGTAAATAAACAGAATCAATGATGGACTAAAAATCTGCGGAAATCTGCAGAATTCTGTGTGCGCAGATTCCGTGTGGCCCTAGTCATTATTTGATGAGAAACTGTAGTATGGGTTGACTTAAATACAACTGTTGGTCCATTTGGGCGGAAAAGACAAACTACAAGCTTTACATATTTATATCAGATTTATATCTTCTAAATGTGAATTTTGTCACTGTTTTGAAGCAAACTATATTATAGTTATCCTCAAAACTAATAATATTAACATCTAAAAAACCTTATTTTAATTTCTTAGGACCTTTAAAGGTACAAAAGTGTACCCTAAAGGTACTAATGTCCACCTGTATGGTTCAAAAGTGTACAATTTGTGAAGATACCATCCCAGTTAGGCATGGAACGATAACTGTTTTCAAGGTATACCGCGGTTTGGAAAAGTCAAGGTTTTCATACCGCCAAAAAATTTTGCTATACCGTTCCTAAGGTATGAGTAAGATTTGTTAATTACTTTTTTTTTTTTTTTTTGTTAGGTGTAAATTGTATGTGTAAAATTGTTTTTGAAACAAATGAGACGGTAGAAGTCAATGATTCACTTGAATAATTTACCCTGACATGTTTACTGCCCCAAAATATTTTAAATGTTTCTCAAAATAAAATATATTGTGTTCAAAGGGGAAAAAGGTTTTGTTTTTTACCCACACATTTTAAAAGAATATATTTTAGAGCATTAATCACAATACCGTCATACCGTGAAACAAGGTTATCATACCGTCAGAATCTCATACCGGCTCATGCCTAATCCCAGTCACAGCTTTTGTACTTTTATTTCTGAGTGTGTGTATCACACTGTAAGCTGTATTTCCAGTCATTCATTCATTCTTTTTCTTTTCGGCTTAGTCCCTTTAATAATCTGGGGTCGCTACAGCAGAATGAACCGCCAACTTATCCAGCATATGTTTTGCGCAGCTTATGCCCTTCCAGCTGCATCCCATCACCGGGAAACATCCATACACAATCATTCACACATGTACACTATGGAAAATTTAGCTTAGCCAATTCACCTACACCACATGTCTTTGGACTGTGGGGGAAACCGGAGCACCCGGAGGAAACCCACGCGAACACGGGGAGAACATGCAAACTCCACAGAGAAATGCCAACTGACCCAGCCGAGGCTCGAACCAGCAACCTTCTTGCTGTGAGGCGATTGTGCTACCCACTGCACCACCGTGATGGCCATTTTGAAGTCTCACATGTGAAATGAGTGATTAAAAATGCCAAAATTCAAATTATTTTAATTCGCAAAAAATTAAAACCAGGTGGTTTCTGACTTCCAAAACTCCCCAAAAGATGTAATAATAATAATAATAATAATAATAATAATAATAATAATAATAATAATAATAATAATAATAATAAAACATTTTTACCTTATATCAGGTGACATTAGGGAAAATGTAAACCCCCAGCCTTGCCCACAAACACAGTAGCAGATCCCAGTTGAATGATGTCACGAAGGTGCTGTGCTCTGAAGTGTGAGGAATAGTTAGTGTTATTTTCCCTACCCAAAGATCAGGCTGTGAAGAGTCAGTGGTTGAAGTTCATTTTTGCAAAAATACCTCATTATAGCGGTCTAATGACCGAAGAGTCGTTAGATAGAGACAAGATTAATTAAATAACACGTTAAACAACTATAGTAAGGCGCGATCCAGTGATACATTCTTGATAAACTGTTCGACGTGCACTGCTCTCTGGGGTTTTGTGCTCAAAGCACCTGCTGACTGGAGCTCAGTGACAGTGTGTGTGTGTGTGGTCACGTGATGTGCGTTGTGAATGGAGGGCTGTTCAGAAATGCTAGATTAAACATCAGTGTGAATGTGGAACGTTTTCGTTCTAAAATACCATTTTCAAACTAAGACATATTAGTGAAAACGGGGCCTGAGTGTGTGTTTTTCGCAAGCGGGTTACTGCTACGATGGGGGCAGGGCGGAGGATCACGATACCGGCTCAGCATTGTGTCGATTGCATCGTCTATCGACTCAACCCTACTGTGCACAGATGCATCTTTATATTTTGTGTGTTTATACGGTATGTATTTGTCATGAGCCCATTAAAAACTCACTAATCCTCGAGGATCAGTTACGTTAGCAGTTATATAAGATACATTTCTGCATTTAAAATGTTGTGAATTTCCTTTATTTAGTGAATTTCTTCCTCCTAATGTGCTGGAAGTTTGTTTAAAAATACAACGTTGTCGATATGAAACATGCATGGGTCTAGCGCATGCACAGAATGTGAATATTACAATATTGATTCAGTCTCAGGTGAAAGAGAGAAGGGATTTTAGACAAAAAGTATCTCTCTCTCTATCTCTCTCTATCACACTCTCTCCAAGCATAACGAAATCTAGCTGCTATGATACAATAACGTCATCTTGTCAGGCCGTTCTCCTCCACCGAATGGCAGCCCTTTAAACGCTCTGACATAAAATATCTGTCTGCTGCAATCTCATCCTGCCATTTGCAGCAATTATTCTTGCAGAAAAAAAGAAGGCACGTCGTATCACAATGCCAGCAGACGATCAATTGAATAGATTCACTCTCTTCCACTTTTCCTTTCTAAAGTATTGAGCAATTTCATTCATTTCCATCGCAACAGGTTGTGTTTTTCGTTTGTAGCCAGTTGGATGTTTAGTGTAGGGTAGTTTACCGTGGCTCATTAGGGAATCGCATTATAATTGGTTCTCGTTGAAGTCAACGTGGAATGATATTCACAACAGGAGTGAGAAACAATCCTATTTTAGGAGCTGGCTCAAGATCAAATTATGAATCGGGATGACAAGCGGGCAATTTACTGAATTAGACTCAAAGACATTCAACACAGAGTTTATCAATCCAGCAGAACAAAATGAGCCAAAGTTAAATTGATTTGAATAAAGCAGACTTTTAGAGAGCTTGAGATAGAGAATATACACACACTGCTGTTCAAAAGAGACTCTCTTAAGTTTTGTAAATAAGTCATAATGTCAGGCTATTTAATATAAAATGCAATAATATTATAATTTTGTTAAATAATTTCAAATAACAGTATTCACACGTGTGGATGGAAGGGCATCTGCCTCATAAAACATGCCAGAATAATTGGCGGTTCCTGCTGTGGAACCTCTGATAAATCAAATCGAGTGAGTGAGTGAGTGTTTTCAAATACACACACACACACACACACACACACACACACACACACACACACACACACACATATATTATTAAAGGATAAAACTAAAGCATAAACATACCATAATATGTTTGCAGATATTTAGGAAATATGCAAAGTGAACATTCTTGTTTATCTGAAAAACAATAATGAAGTCAGATATTCTGCTTTGAAAATGTGTGTAACGTGCCGGAACATCTGTGTACTGTCTGCAACATACTGTCCCTTAGTGATTATTTTGACAGTTAGATAAACTCCCTTCCCTCACACGACTCTGAAGACAAGTACTCATTTGCCAACAGGTTTAGTGGTCTTGGGCAGTGGTTCTCAACTGGTTTGGCCACGGGACCCCCATTTTTAAATGGTCATCAAGCCGCGACCCAAATTTTTAGGAACTGTAATATAATTTTAGGAATTATAACTAATTTGTATTTATTTGTTAACATACACAAGTGGTGAAAGAAAACTCATGAGAAAATCAGCAAGACTTACAAATACACAATATTTTATTGCTGACATTTAACAAAATGTATCAAATTATAGAAATATTACAAAGTAAAAACGACAAACACTGTAAGGGTGGTTAGGGTAAGGAAAAGTTGTTACCATAAACAAAACTGAACTGTTAATAAAACATTAACACTGATCCTGTTGAACAGAACAAACCAGCAAATTGTAAAATGATTAAAACATCCATAACCATTTTTACATCTAATGTGACAGCAATTATAAACATCTGTTTCACTTAACAGTAATTTGGGAAGATTATGAGATAACTGAGGATGTGCTTTACTGATAAGAGTTTCAAAGTCAGGAGTGATGGTAGACAGTGCTACCCGAAGATCATGCTCTATGTACAACCTGTTCCTTTGCTTGGAGTCAAACTGCACCAAGAAAGCCACTTTCATACAAATAAGTAGTTCTGAATGGGATGGTTTGGATGGCACTCTCAGATCGCGAAAACGGAGAGGCTTACTTCACTGAATTTCCTTTTCAGCGTCTTATCACATGACAGCTCCACCAGCTGAATCTCTATGTTGCTCGGCAACATGACACTTTCCACGTCGATTCCAACGGGATCTGTTGTCGTGCGCGCATTTCAAAATAATCAGGTATACGCAAAACAAGTTAAAAATTTAACTTTTGTTGTTTTTTTGACCACACACTCCGCGACCCACTGAAAATGTTCCTGCGACCCACTTTTGGGTCGCGACCCACCAGTTGAGAAACACTGGTCTTGGGTATGGAGTGAAACTACAAAAAAAAAACAAAAAAAAAAAACAATAGGATAAATAAATAATATGTCCAGAAGTTAACAAAACTACAGAAGCATAGCATTTACATAAAAATACAGGGTGCTTTATTGTAAATAATATCTTTCCTTATGTAAATGCAAAATACTGAAATATAAAGCTAAAGCAGATTGTGGCTAATGTATTAGCTCCGCCAATAAGCTAAGAAATCACTCTTAAGCTCAATTATTCACATAAAATACTGTACAAGTATAATAAACCCCTTATACAATCAAAAACAAACTTACAAGCGATGCTGTTGCAAGGGATAAGATTACAGAAAAACATGACGATTACTGATCACCGTAGTCGTCGCCGTGTGCTTGCAACACTTTACTTCCTGATTCAAGTGAACAGCAAGATCTAGCTTGCTATAACTTAAGGTCACCACTAGATGAAGCACTAACCATTTACAAAGTGAAACTAAATCATTACTTGTTAGAATTACCCATGCAATACACAATAATCATCTTGCCAAATTAAAGATTAAACATGAATTCTGCTTCCATCAAATATGTTCCAGCACAGTCTGTCTTGGCCCCGTTTACACTGTCAGGTCTCGATGCCCAGTTCTGATTTGTTGTCCATATCCTATATTATACGTTCTTTTAATTGTGACCCATATCTGATTCATGTGTTTACACTTGGCGTATCATTTACAATGTCACGCATGCGTAACGGCAGGTTATAGCATCTGCGCCAGACTAGCCACAATGGAAGAAATCGTCTTGCTTTTAGCTCTAAGAAAAAAAGAAGGAATGTTGTATCACAATGCCAGCAGACGATCAATTGAATAGATTCACTCTCTTCCACTTTTCCTTTCTAAAATATTGAGCAATTTCATTCATTTCCATCACAACAGGTTGTGTTTTTCGTTTGTAGCCAGTTGGATGTTTAGTGTGGGGTAGTTTACCGTGGCTCGTTAGGGAATCGCATTATAATTGGTAAGAAGAAAGAATTGATGGAAGATGTAAGAAGAAGAATTGATGGAAGAAATTGTCTTGCTTTTAGCTCTACGTAATATGCGAAGTTCGCTCAACTTTAGAATGATTTTGAGGCGGAGGAGGCAAAGGGGCTGTCATCGCAGCTTGTGCCTATGGTTATATATGGTGTCCTCCACTGACTCACCTCCCCACAGGGCAAGAAGGCAGATAACTTCTGCCGTCGACCACTGACCACTTTCTTCTTCCATGTTTCCTCTGTTGTTGTTTTCCGCGTCTGCCTCTCCACACACACTCTTCCTTCTACGTCATTAAACTGTTGAGAAGTACCTTATTGTCGCAAGTTTAATGACGTACAAAACGGAACGCCTCAATAAATCCGATCTGCCTGTTTACATGATAGTCGCATTTTCACATATATCCGATTTATTTCCACATATGAAGGAGGCCTCAAACCGATCGCTGAATATTCGAATGCAAGGTGATGAAGGCTCTCTAAGCATGCACCTGTGACCAAAAATGCGACCGCCGGTGGGCAGAAGCAGACGCCGAAGTCATGAGATGCAGATTCAGAGTTTCACACGAGGTGGTTATTGATTAGCAAATAATATAAACACTGCAAACGTAAACAATAGGAGAGCAGGTTACACTGTAACCCTGTGTTCTAACAACAGGCTACGTGATGAGATTTGCAGTGATAAGCGATTTGGCTGTATGCACAACAGAAAGTTAAATGCAGCCATTCAGAAGCACAGAATAGTGCACTTACTGCACTCCAACGAAATAGTAAGGTTTACAATGTAATTAATACATATTAATACTTGGAAGCATTGGAAGTGTTGTTAGTGAGGCCAGCAGGGGGCACTCAACCTGCGGTCTGTGTGAGTCGTAATGCTCTAGTAAAATGAAGGGGACGCAATACTATCAGTGAGTCTTTCGGAGACAATGATGTTAAACTGAGGTCCTGACTCTGTGGTCAATAAAAATCCCATGTCACTTCACGTGAAGATTTGGGGTGTAACCCCAGTGTCCTGGCCAAATCCCCTACATCATGGCCTTCCAATCATCCCCATCCACTGAATTGGCTGTATCACTGTCTCTCCACTCCACCAATAGCCGGCGTGTGGTGAGCACACTGGCGCCATTGTCCTGTGGCTGCTGTCGCATCATCCAAGTGGATGCTGCACACTGATGGTGGCGTGAAGAGACTCCCCTCATGATTGTGAAGCCCTTTGGGTGTATGGCCATACACGATTTTACATTACATTACATAAACCTCTTTAACATTATTAAATGTAGATGCTGAATTACTGATATGTGTTGGTTTACACTCTACACAGTTCACAGTTCTAAAGTTCAATTTCAAACGGCTTATTTTATTTTCCAGATCTGAGGTGAACTATCTGCTACTGCTTTCAGTATATGGCAATAAATGTCATGTAAAATGCCATTCAAACTCACATTATTAGCATTTAACACTGAATAAAGCACACAAGGTTTACCTGAGGTGATCACTGTCAGTTTTCTGGTGTTCACCTGTGAGAAATAGCAGCAGTCTCTAAAAAATAAATTAATATAAATACAAATATGTTGGCTAAAACAAAATTTTTTTTTAATATGGAAAATATTCCTTCTATCGCGTTGCTTTTATTTAGAACATGATTTAAATCAGCCTTTAGGCTCGATCGTCAGATGTTGTCGTCAATCTGGCAACCTGCTCTTTTGAGTGTTTTGAACATGAGGTGCAATACTTAGTTCAACCACTGGGTGTCAAACTTACATACTGCACCACTGCAAGATGAAAATCCAATAAATATGTTTTTTCAGTGTGCTACAGAATTCTTCAAGAAAGTCTGATATGTTAATTTGGTACTCAATAAATATCTTTACATATACTTTGATGAATATAACTTCAAAAGAACTTATAGACATATTTCATCACATTATAAAAGCTTTTTCTCACTTTTAATTCATGTTAAAAGTTCATACATTTTGATGAAGGATTACTCTGAAGACTACTCATAAATTGTGCACAGCATGAACAGGGATGTGTATTCATTTACATTAAAACTCTTATTTAATGTAGTTTTCAAAGGATATTCTCAATTTCCGTCTCTTTCCTACTTTCTCCTCGTTGCGCTGATCTTTTATTTAAACTTTTAACTTCTCTTGAGAGAAAAATCACTCTAGAAAGTTATAGATAAAGAATAGATGATCTATCATAATGAATGCTGATTTCTGAATGCAGAAATATGTATTTTGTGCATATGCTTTTGATGCATGTCCTACTGGAGACATACCGTATGTAGTTCCTGTCTATGTGTAACTGTGCTCATTCGTTATTAACATCTTACCAAGTTGTTTATATTTGAACATTTATTTTTCAATTAAACACACATTTATAATATGCACACTTTGTATCTTCTTAGCCTTAATGTTTAAGGCTTTTATCAATTTTGACTGACAATTTTTTTTTCTATTCACCAAAATGTAACCAATTATTATGGCTTGTTCTTCTGATGACCTCTAAAGTGTATGAAATGTGAAGTGGTGTCATTGATGTCCTGCCTCAAAACTTACAGCACCTGCAAGTGTGTTTAAATGTATGACAAATGAGATTGTGTGAATTAGCATGAAACAGTCCAAAATAGGTGACAAATTATGTAACTTCTGACAATTCATGAATTCACAAGTGAAAATCTGAAATGTTTTCGCCAAATTAATTGGATTTGTGTGTTTCTGAATCATGTTTTGAATTTCTGAATTGGATTTGTATATTTTTGAATCATGTTTTGAATTGACAAATTGGATTTGTGTATTTTTGAATCGTGTTTCTGAATCATGTTTTGAATTTATGAATTGGGTTTGTGTGTATTTGAATTGTGTTTTGAATTTAAGTGTTGGATTTGTGT
>CAIGQQ010029922.1:2605993-2620787 GCA_903798035.1 Danio albolineatus | reverse complement strand
CAAATTGGATTTGTGTGTTTATGCATCGTGTTTTGAATTTATGAATTGGATTTGTGTATTTTTGAATTGTGTTTTGAATTTACGAGTTGGATTTGTGTGTTTATGAATCGTGTTTTGAATTTATGAATTGGATTTGTGTGTTTATGAATCATGCTTTGGATTTTCCAACTAGATTTGTGTGTTTTGAATCGATTTTGTGTATTTATCAATCACGCTTTGAATTTACTAATTTGATTTGTGTGTTTTTGAATCGTGTTTTAAATTTACAAATTGGATTTGTGTATTTTCGAATTGTGCTTTGAATTTACGAGTTGGATTTGTGTGTTTATGCATCATGTTTTGAATTTATGAATTGGATTTGTGTATTTTTTAATTGTGCTTTGAATTCATGAACTGGATTTGTGTGTTTTTGAATCACGCTTTGAATTTACAAATTGAATTTGTGTATTTTTGAATTGTGTTTTGAATTTATGAATTGGATTTGGGTGTTTTGATTTTACGATTACTGTGCTTTTTAAATGTGAATTTTGTTGTGGATGTATGAATTACATTTTGCAAATATATTATTTTTGAGGGCGCCACGGTGGCGTAGTGAGTAGTACGTTCGCCTCACAGCAAGAAGGTCGCTGGTTCGAGCCCCGGCTGGGTCAGTTGGCATTTCTGTGTGGAGTTTGCATGTTCTCCCCGTGGTTGCGTGGGTTTCCTCTGGGTGCTCCGGTTTCCCCCACAGTCCAAAGACATGTGGTACAGGTGAATTGGGTGAGCTAAATTGTCCGTAGTGTATGAGTGTGAATGTGTGTATGGATGTTTCCCAGAGATGGGTTGCAGCTGGAAGGGCATCCGCTGCGTAAAAAATATGCTGGATAAGTTGCCGGTTGATTCCGCTGTGGAGAACCCAGATTAATAAAGGGACTAAGCCGACAAGAAAATGAATGAATGAATGAATTATTTTTGAGACTTGTCTAGCTCCATAGATTTAAACCCATTCAGACAGAGCAAATATTTGTTTACAACAGGATAGAAAATATAGTCCAAAAAAATACCAGAAAAAACACGTGCAGTTCATTACTAGGTTCACGTGCAGTTAACTTCAAACTATTAAAAATGTCAATTAAAGTCACTTTTCCAGACTTTTTTAACATCAAAAGTTGTTAGCATAAATAAATAGAAACATTAATCACAAAATATGTAAAACTGCACATTTTTGATTTATGCATGTAAATTGGCAAAATTATAAATATTTAATTCAGACATGTTCTAAAAAATTTACAGACACAATATAATTTTTTTTTGAAAATTACAAAATTTGTAAATTACCTAAATGCTAACCAGTTAGCATTATATTTTTCAAAGACAATCCCTTTTGGGCATTAATATGCCCGTTTTAGGTACCATTGTGGACCCTTTGAGTGCAAATATGTACATTTTGAAAAGGTACTGCCCCAGTGACAGCTCCTGTACCTTTATTTCTGAGAGTATAGCTTGCCCAACACCGGTAAATATATACAATACTGTCAATACATATAGAGCAAAATAAATGGTGCTGTAAACGAAAATACAGTATGTTTGCTGTCCTTGATTTACAGTAAGTAACAGGCAAACTGCTTCCAGTTAGTTACTGTAGATAATACAGGATATTGGTAACAGTGTGTAGATTTACATTTCATGTCACACCAGTACCTTAATCGTTTTTAATCTAAAGTCATGTTCCAGATACTATCCCAGTGATAACTTAATAAAAAATGACACATATTCATTGTGAATGTTTGCCACAGATTAGGGTTTAACAGGTGCGACATTTAGTTTGATCCTGAATCATTATAACATCATTTAATACTCAAATGCCACCTTAACTTTGGCATAACGCTATAAATTTGCTCCGTCTTTGTGGCCTACGGTTGACTGTCGCCATCAAAAAAATAAATAAATAAAATCCTCCACACCACCCAGATAGATAAAGCCTCTCCTCAATCATCTGAGACCTGTCAGAGACTAAAACGGCTCATTAATAGCTAAATGAATCACATAATAAAGCCCCTGGCATACAGCTTGGTGCAGCGCTATACGTTCACGTCATCTTTATTGATCCAGCTCCTGAGGGTTGATATACAGCACCGATCTAATTGTGTTCAGTGAAGAGTTTATGGTGTTTGCGAGGGGAGGCATCTATTAAAGGCTGCTTGGCTAGAAAGCCACGTGACCACCTGTCAACAAAAGCCCTGAGATGAAATGGTGCCTCTGTCATTAAAAATAATAGCGACAGAACAGTGGAAACTGGGGGGGGGGAAAAAAAGCCTTTTATAAAATCTGCCTTGCAAGGGACAGAGGCTACGGTGATAGACGAGAGGGAGAAAACATGCGGGAGAAAAAGTATAACACCAGAAAACACAACCACAAAGTGCTAATTAGAGAAAGCGAAGGCTTTTTCCAGGCCGCTTTTTGAGATCATTTAAACAGGATCTCTCATTCCCACTTTGTCACTCCCAGAATGCACTGGTGTCGGGAATGCACGGCAGCGCTTTCTGGCAGAAGGTGTTTGCCAGCATTGTGAACAGTGTCAGCACTGTGAGGTGCTGAAGGAGCCACACTTCATCTTTTGGTTTTTGTCACATTATTGATATTCCAGATACAAAAGTTTTGTTGTTGTAGGAACAATTTCTTTTCTCGGGTCCCTTCTCTACAGTTTCTGGTCACCAGTGAGTGTCTGCATCAAGACCGTCCAAGCTTGGATGAATGAGAGGAAAATCAGCTGAGTGTAGTTCAGTAGATTTTATTCTGACACAAAGGGAGGAAGAGCAGCTTATATACACATTGGGGGTCCGCCTATAGTGGGGCCCTAATACAAAGAATATTACCATAAAAGGCAACAAGCAGCCATACGTGAACACCAGGATATCTTAAGAACATGTACGTGACAATATGGAAATATGTGTGCGCATCTGCCAGCACAGGTCAAACACAGACAGCCGATGTTCCCAAAACAGGACCAGAATGTGCAGACACATACGCATTCTCTTCAAGGTAAAACTGCAGCAGAAAGAGCAAGAGAAAACTGATCTATGCTTTAACTCAACAAGCTGTAAAAGAAACAGTATTAAACACATAATCAATAATTAATGGTTAAATGATTCAATTAATAATTAAATGCTTCAATCACATAATCAATAATTAACAATTAAATCCTTCAGTCGTCAATCCCAGTTGTATAATAACTTGACTTCTAGTTGATCATTTGGTATCAGAAGTGGCCTCTAGATTATGCTTATTTTAACAAAATAAAATATGATTATGCCTTGTTTTTTAATGATTTAATTAAGACAGTAAGGTCTTACTTTGCTTAGACAAAAGTTTTGTCACTTAACAGAAATAATGTACAGTGTAGAATACAAAGTCATGCTGCAGTGGAAAAATAATTAATATTGTGTATGACTCCCATGAGCTTGGACGACTGCATCCATACATCTCTGCAATGACTCAAATAACTTATTAACAAAGTCATCTGAAATAGCAAAGAAAGCATTCTTGCAGGACTCCCAGAGTTCATTAGGATTCTTTGGATTCATCTTCAATGCCTCCTCCTTCATCTTACCCCAGACATGCTCAACAATGTTCATGTCTGGTGACTGGGTTGGCCAATCCTGAAGCACCTTGACCTTCTTTGCTTTCAGGAACTTTGATCTGGAGGCTGAAGTATGAGAAGGAGCGCTATCCTGCTGAAGAATTTGCCCTCTCCTGTGGTTTGTAATGTAAGGGGCAGCACAAATGTCTTGATACTTCAGGCTGTTGATGTTGCCGTTCACTCTGCAGATCTCTCGCACGCCCCCATACTGAATATAACCCTAAACCATGATTTTTCCTTCACCAAACAACGGTGAGAATCTTGGGTCCATGCGAGTTCCAACAGGTCTTCTGCAGTAGTTGTGATGATTAGGATGCAGTTCAACAGATGATTCAATGAAAAAAAATTATGTTTGTCCACTTTTTCAAATAATCAACTAGAAGTCAAATTGTTAATTGTTGCTCTTACAACTGGGATAGACAACAAGACTTTTGTCATGTTGTGTATAGCACTATTACACACAACCAAAGGTGGACTAATGTGCTGCACAATTGAAATCACAAAAAGAAAGATATAAAAATACAGCTAAAACTAGCAATTCTCACTGATAAAGTGGACTACAAAAAATATGGACTACAAGTTCCAGTCATGCACCACACACACACACCAATTCCTGATTCTGATTGTGAACACACAGCCGGAGGATTGTCAAAGACTGATTACAAGGACTTTAAAATACAGCACACACAAAAATCTGGGCTGAGTCTTGAAAGCAGTATTGTGAACTTTATGACGCGTTTCCTTTGCCATGCCTTGTTAGATCCATGCCTTGTTTTATTGTTTATTTCTGTCTGCTGCCTGCCTTCTGACCACTCGCCGGTTATTTTGACTATGAATGTAGGGGGGTTGAGCTGACAGGGAAAATAATTAATTTGCTAAGCTAACAACTCAAACTTTGACTCTCGAAACATAAGGCTAGTCAAACTTATGCTCACGCTGCTAATCTATTATCACGTCACACTGTAAGGACACTTAAAATAGTAAACACTGCTACAATAACAATATTTCCCTCTCTCTATCTCTCTCTTGAATGCTCCTAATTGCAAGTAGATGATAAAAATGAGTATGTTTCTCTTTTTTATGAATAATTCATGAATTAATTACATTTAAACTTTGTCGATGTAGCATTTATTGTAAACTATGGGCCTGATACATTAATATTTAAAGTATACTTATTATAAAAGCTTTGGATATACAGAGCAGGCCTATTTATGCATGATTATTAAGAGTGTCTCTGTGGAGGTCATCAGAGAAGCAATTAGAAGTTTCCCTGAGGGAAGTCAGCAGGAGGGACTAAGACATATGGAGAGAGTTTGAAAGATCCTGCCTGCTTTTGTGCTTTATTCGCCATGGTGACCTGGAAGATAAATTGTTTACCTGGTTAAAGTTTTTAAAACGCTCCCCAGCCTGCCAATATTTATGTCATGATGCCTCTGAAATGATGTCAAGCATATATAGGGGAGGTTTGGACGACCTTGCGATTTTCTTGAAAAGTTGGAAGGTAATGGAGCGTTTTATTTAATTGGAGTGGGTTCAGAACTGACATTGCAAGCTGATATGAAAAAAAAAGAAACTAAATAAATCCACCGCTTCAGTTTCGCCTGCAGCGCATCTATGGCGACATTAACCATGAAATCAAGTCAATTTGGTCAACGGCCAGCAGATGGGCGACTGAAGGTGGTAATTATCTTTCATGACAAGTTTGCATATTTCCCCCGCAAGCTCTAACAAGACGCTAAAGCTCTTTTTGCTTGGAGACTCGCTGAGGCGAATTCACACAAACGTCAGATTAATTGGACATTACGTTGGCTCATCATCGCTGACCACTCGGGGTGTGCTTTATTTCACACGTTCATTGTGTTGATGAAACTTGCAGCAGCCCAGCAAGCCCTGGAGGATATAGTTAGTTCCAGGCTTTGCAATGTTTTGTGATGGCTGAGCGTGATGGTTAATGGGTTTTTAGAATGATATTTGGGACACACTTTATTTTAAGATACAATTCATGCTATTGATAAACCATTAACTTTTAGTTCCTAGGGATTCCTAAAGATTTTTAGTTCCTAAGCATGACTAAGATTCATGAACTAAGATTTTTTTTTATCTCAATTAAGAAGTAATTTAAGGGTTAATACTTGTAAGGTGGTAGTTTGGTTTAGGTTATAGGTAGGATTATGGATTTAGAAGGCCATAAGTACTAATAATCAAGCAATAATTTAGCATGTGTGTCTCATCAGCCGTGATCAGGAACTGGTGTGTGTGACATGGCCTGATAGGATTTGTAGTTCCTAAACATGACATATGTAGTTCACCAGCGATCTGTCATTAACTAAGATTTTTATCTCGATTAAAAAGTAATTTAATTTCTAATAGTAAGGTGGTAGTTTGGTTTAGATTATAGGTAGGATTATGAATGTATCATGATAAGTACTAATAATCAACCAATAGTTTAGCATGTGTGTCTCATCAGCCGTGATCAGCAACTGGTGTGTGTGACATGGCCTGATAGGATTTGTGGTTCCTAAACATGACATATGTAGTTCACCAGCGATCTGTCATTAACTAAGATTTTTATCTCAATTAAGAAGTAATTTAAGGGTTATTAATAGTAAGGTGGTAGTTTGGTTTAGGTTATAGGTAGCATTATGGACGTAGAAGACCATGACAAGTACTAATAATTAAGGCAAGGCAAGGCAAGGCAAGTTTATTTATATAGCACATTTCATACACAGTGGCAATTCAAAGTGCTTTACATAAACAGGAATAAAATTGAAGTATAAGAAAATAAAAACAGATAATAAAAAACAGATAAAAACAGATTAAAATGAGTTAAAACAAGTTATAAAAGAATGAAAAGAAAAGAAAGACACAATAGTGCGATCTGTCGGACGTAGCACAGTGCTCATTCAGTAAAGGCACAGCTAAACAGATGTGTTTTCAGTCTTGATTTGAATGTGCCTAATGTTGGTGCACATCTGATCATTTCTGGAAGCTGATTCCAGCAGCGGGGGGCGTAATAGCTGAATGCAGATTCCCCCTGCTTTGACTGAACTCTTGGAATTTCTAGTTTATGTGATCCTAATGATCTGAGTGATCTGTTAGGTTTGTATTCAGTGAGCATATCTGTAATGTATTGAATAATTTAGGAATAATTTAGCACTTAACATTTTCAATTCAATTCAATTTTACTTGTATAGCGCTTTCTAACAATAATTATTTTTCCAAAGCAGCTTTACAATAGGTGCACATCATTGCATTACAGTCAAAATCTGAAATATTAAGCTTATTAATTACCATAAATTTATTAATTACTACACTGTAAAAAAATCCAACTTATAAATTGTTGACTCAGTTTAAAATTGTAAGTTTGTCTTGTACGGGAAACAAAGTCAGGAACAACAGAGAAGAGGATCCAAGTGCAGGTAAAATAAGATTATATTTAAGGCAAACAGGGACAAACAGAAGTGGTCGGTACAAAAAGGGCAATCCAAAAACGTGGTCAAAAACTGGCATAAGGTCAAAATAGGTGGCAAACAGGATCAAACAATAAAGGCTGAAGTCAAAAAAACAAACAGGCAAAACATTCATTCATTCATTCATTTTCTTTTCGGCTTAGTCCCTTTATTAATCCGGGGTCACCACAGCGGAATGAACCGCCAACTTATCCGGCATTTGTTTTACGCAGCGGATGCCCTTCCAGCCACAACCCATCTCTGGGAAACACATTCATACATTCTCATTCACACACATACACTATGGACAATTTAGCTTACCCCATTCACCTGTACCGCATGTCTTTGGACTGTGGGGGAAACCGGAGCACCCGGAGGAAACCCACGCAACCACGGGGAGAACATGCAAACTCCACACAGAAATGCCAACTGGCCCAACCGGGACCTGCCCCAACCGGGGATCGAACCAGCGACCTTCTTGCTGTGAGGCGAACGTGCTACTCACGCGCCACCGTGGCGCCCACAGGCAAAACAAAGAAACACAAACGTACATCTACATCAAAAACTTCACACTAAACTGGTGTATTTCAGCGATCACAAGTCTCAGCTGTGTGTGTCTCATCAGCCGTGATCAGCAACTGGTGTGTGTGACATGGATTTGTAGTTCCAAAACATGACATATGTAGTTCACCAGCGATCTGTCAGGAGTGGATTGCTAGTGATCGTGACAAAGTTGGGTGAACATACTTTTGAGCTCAGAGTTGAATTTACTTATAAAAAATATTTAATTGCATGTTTAAAACTGTTTGTTTAATGAAAGTAAAAATTCAGTTGAGGAGACTTTAAATTTTGATTTCTTCATATCATCAAACAATAAAAGGTTGAGTTAACTTAAATTTTTAAAGCAACCGGCTGCAGAAGAATTGTTTAGTTTATTAAGCTTCAGTTTTTGAAGTTGTGCGAAATTATTCCGTAACGTATACTTGACTTAAACCAGCCTTTTTGATCAACTTAAAAAAGAAAAAAACAATTGGCAAAACTTCAACCACTGAAGCTTAATAAACTCAAAAAATGTTTTGCTGCCGACTGCTTTAACATTTTAAGCTAACTCAACTTTTTATTTTTTTACAGTGTAATAACTAGGGCCAGAGAATCTGTGGAAATAAAAAAAAAATCTGCAGATTTATGCAGAATGATCATAACTAAAAACGTAATATATGAAATAAAATTAAAAAAATTAACTTTTATTTAATGTTTACAATGCAAATGTAATTAGATCCACATATTTGGTAAACAAAGCAAGTCTCTCATATAATATATCTACTAAATGACAAAGCATATTACTTTACAAACTGTATTGTACGTAACTCATATGACCATTTTAATACTGTTATTATTATATCACAATAATATTAGTTAAATTAACACATTTTTAATTAACACATAAAAAAATTACACACATTAACTCAATGATGGGCTAAAAATCTGTGTACTGTATGTTTGATTAATAAATGCCTATATTAACAGATGACTCCTCTCGTTTTGTCAGTGTTATATGACCAAGCATTGAAAAGCAGGATAAATTCTGTCTGTCAGTGCTTTTACCATGGGTTTTGTGTTTTTATGAGCTGGGAATTTTTTTTTTTTAAAGGTGATTCCAACATTATTGTTACTTTCATTATAGCTATGTGGTGGACATCTCTGTTTTTTTCTTTTCTTCAAAGGGGCCTTATATTCCCTGTTTACAGCGTGTAATACAAGTCTCAAGTGTCCCCACAATGGGTTTGTGAAGTTTCAGCACAAAATGCCTCACAAATCGTTTATTATACAATGCTATAATAGCTCGCTTCATGGTGGAAGCAAAAACATATGCTGCGTCCTGATTCATCTACTACTGTATACTACGTCCTAAATTTATGTGCTTTTTCTTCACAAAAAAGTGTGAAGAAAGTGTGTAACAGGAGAGTATGCAAGCCTTGGGACGTACTACTTCCTCATTAATGGACTCATTCTGTTGCTTAGTTACATGCCCTGTCAGTCATCTTCACACATTATCTACATTTATTTATTCCATATGTATTTTCCAGGAGATGCAGCAGCATGTACAATTCCCTTTGCGGTAACATAATTTTGCCAATCATTTCCAAGTTTAAAAGAAAGTCAATTTAAAAAGACGTTAAATACACATAATAAACATAAATAAACATGACTCCTTTAAAATTTTAAATCTAGATTCAAGGGCTCTCGCCCCTGGTGTAAATGGGTCTTAAGTGATGACAACATTTTTTTTCTCTCTCTTTTCTATGGCAGTCTTTCAAGACAGATGGTTTTCGTTGACTGTTCCCATCACTTAGCTCATGCCCCAGCTGCGTTGAGATCATTGCGCACGAGGAATGTTGAAAAATGTTTGAAAACATGTCAGTTTATTGTAGAGGTCTTTACTACGGTGGCAGAATCCCAAGTCAGCTGACTCATTTCCATTTTGCGTGTGATGAAAATCTAGATTGAAGGAGATTCGCTGTGACATGGATGGCTTGATGCAAATACCACAGAATTGGCTAACAGAAATGGAATTAAATACAAGTGCAAATGTCTATTTCAGCCATCATCTACTTACTAGATCATTAGGATGGCATATTTACTAAATAAAACACTTTCTTTTAATAATAAGTGAAGTTTATTTATAAACTAATTTCGAGAGGATCACGTGCTTATGATTGCTTGCAGCTGGTCCCGCATTATTCAATTTATGATTCACCAATCAGACGATTCCTAAGCCACTATAAATACCTTAAGTTCCATATCACAGCCATCTTCGTTTTGAAGAATCCCCCCTTCCACTCCTACTCCTCCTCCTTTCCTAGATGGGTGGCACGGTGGCCCAGTGGTTAGCACTGTTGCTTCACAGCAAGAACGTCACTGGTTCTAGTCCTTACCAAGCCAGCTGACGTTTCTGTGCGGAGTTTACACGTTCTCCCTGTGCTCACGGGGGTTTACCCTGAGTTCCCCCGGTTTCCTCCCACCGTCCAAAAAATGCGACTTAAATTAATTGACTAATCCAAATTAGCACCATAGACACGCTCCTAGTAAGTAGTTATCTCTTAAGAGCAATCACTATCTGTTCATTAGCTACTACTGCAGGGGAGTTCTCGAGATCTACCTGAGCTCAAACTCTCCTCTCGCCTTGCAAATGGGAGGGAGCTCCAGGCTCGAGGATCTTATGAGCTCTGTGCTCTCTCCCGGGACAGCATGCCAAACAAGCTTTATAATCAATCATCAGCTAAGTGTGAACTCTTGAGATGGAAGAAATTGATGTTATTGGTGCCTATTCAGTTTAGAAACCTTTATACTAGCTAACAGTAGTTAAAAGTAGGTGTTTTTATCCAAAGATGCAAAAATCACATAAAACATTTGCGAATAAAGCACTGTTTCCATCCAATGAGTCAAAAAGAACGATCACACTTTACTTTGATGGTCCGTTTGTTGAGTTTAAGTTACATTGCAACTAATTCTCATTAGATTATAAGTAGACTGTTAGGTTGGGGTTAGGGTTAGGGTTAGTGTAAGTTGACATGTACTTGCAAAGTTTCTTATAGTCAGGTCTGAAGATGAAGACGAAGTGTTATGAATGTACAGTGTATTTTGAAGCAGTGAAACGCTCTTTAAGAGCACAGTTCTTGTTATTTCAACATGCAGGACAGTTCTTGGGGTAATAAATTCTGAACCACTATGATGACGACCTTGGCTGAGGTGTTTTTGAATGACCAAAACAGCATTTCACATGTTTTACAATTCAATTTAATTCAATTTAATTCAGGTTTATTTATAAAGCGCTTGATTGTAATTATTGTTTCAAAGCAGCTTTACAAAATGTGCAAATTATTGCATTACACTCTCAGAAATAAAGGTACGCGAGCTGTCACTTGGGTGCTACCTTTTCAAAAGGTGCACATATGTACTTAAAGGGTCCATATTGGTACCTCAAAAGTAAATTTTAGTACCTAAAAATTTTAAGAGGAACACTTTTGTACTTCGGCGACACGATGGCACAGTAGGTAGTGCTGTCTTTTCTGCATCTAAGATAGATATCATGCCTCTTAGCTTAGCGATATTTCTCAGACAAAAGAAGTTTTTTTTGTGACATGAGAGATATGATTTTCAAAAGTTAAGTTGCTGTCTAAAATAACACTCAGATCTTTCACAGTAGAGCTAATACTAATATGGTGTCCCTCAAATTGCAGGGCAAGTTGGGATATCTGTTGTGTACAGAAGTTTGGCTCAATAAGTAATACTGTTTTGTCTGAATTTAAAAAAAGGAAATTGTTAGTCATCCAGTCTTTTACATAATACACTCAATGTATGATGTAGTTTGTCCAATAAGGCCTTCCCATCATGCCCATTGTTGTTGTCACATGATTTATTGAAAAAAAAAAAAAAAAAAAACATTTTTTGACCCACATGCTGCATTTATTCAGTAAATCTGATTCCTTCGTACTTTATGCACATTTTTTCTTTCCACCTTTTTGTTGTGTTTTGACGATCAGTTTCTCAATCTGACTTTTTGTTTTCGAGTGCTTTGTTTTGTCGATTTCCAGGTGGAACTACTGAAATAGAATATAGCATATAGAAAAGTAAGACGAAACAAAGGAAACAAGCCCTGCATTACCAGCATACAAAGTTGGAGAAAAAAATAAATTATCCCTTTCAAATGAGTTTGTCGTATCTTATGTGTCAGCAGCGCATTATGTTGGAGAGCAGCTGTCAGAACGGAGCTCTATTGGGAAGAAAGCTGCAAAGATTGAATTACTTTCCTCTCTGAAGGCTGACTAAGAACATATCAACAGAATAAAAAAGTAGTTCTGACATGACAGGCTTCTGATACAGACATCTTATCTCTCCGTCAAACCTTCTGGATATTGATAAAAAAATGTAGAAGCAGAACCAAAATATATATTTTGCTCTTTTTGTTTTATTTTTGTCCTTTTTTGAGGTTTTACTATCAGTAGGTCAGAAAAACAAAGCACAATGCTCAAGCTTTTATCCTGGACGTTCAAAACTACCAATTATTTCGAAAGTATTCTAACTGAGTGTACTTACTACTGTTATTATTATTATTATTATTATTATTATTATTATTATTATTATTATTATTATTAGCATTATTAGCATTATTATCATTATTATTATTATTCATTCATTCATTCAGTCATTTTCTTTTCAGCTTAGTTCCTTATTAATCAGGTGTTGCCACAGAATGAACTGCCAACTTATCCAGCATATGTTATACGCAGCAGATGCCCTTCCAGCTGCAACCCATCACAGGGAAACACCCAGACACTCTCTCATTCACACATACACAATGGCCAATTTAGCTTACTCAATTCACCAATAGCACATGTCTTTTGACTGTGGGGGAAACCGGAGCACCCGGAGGAAACCCACACGGACATAGGCAGAACATGCAAACTCCACACAGAAATGCCAACTGACCCAGACAGGGCTCGAACCTTCTTGCTGTTGAGCACTATATATACTGTATATATATCGGGCTGGGCCGATAAACGATATTATATCGGATCAAGATAAAATTTATGTCAATAACAATTATAAGCTCTGGACTTTTTTTTTACTCTATATTGATGTAAGAGCCAATTACACAGCATAAATGTGTAACAATGAGAATCTAAAAGTGTGTTAATATTAGACATACACCAAATATTCGGCCACTGAAAATTTATCGGCCGAAAATATGCTATGCCATTTAATGGACCCTGTAATTTTGTGGCTTTAGTCATTGTTAGTGTACTCTTTTAATACTGGAAGCGTTAACAACTTATATCAAAATCTATATAGTTATTGTTTATCGTTGGAAAACAATTATCGAGATTGCATTTTTGCCATATCACCCAGCCCTAAATATATATATATAATTTAAATTCTAAAATATTTACATGTAAAACTAAATTATTTCGGTTTTAATGTCACTATCTGAATATTTAACAATATATAAATGTTTAAAATGTTAGAGTTTAGCATGTAAATAAAGTCAGATTGTGAGTTAAAAGTCTGTTTTCCAGCAGTCTGTGTTAGACGTCACCCAGAGCTCCAGGTCCCCACCTGAAAAAACAAAAAAGTAAAAGTCTTATTTTCAGTTATATTATGAAGTATGTGTTTGTGTATGGTTAATTTGTTAAAAGTATATTAAAATGGCTTTTAAGACATTAATCACAATAAAATAATAAAAAAATAAACCATATTTATTATAAAATATGACATAATACATTTATGAAGTCAACCATATTTTGTCAGTTTATTATTATTATTATAAAGCCACTTGAGTTGAAATTGAAACTGTGCCTCCATAAAATAATAAGTCCATGGTAAACATTTATCTCTTAATAAAAATGCTAATTTCTGACACCGAAACTGTGCAATAAAAATAATCTCCTTTAGGGAAAGAAATACCTCACAAGGCATCCAATCAGGTCACTACCTGGCTTTCATTATGTTAATGAATATTAATAAAACAAATTAAATTAACAATCTGTCACATCTTATAAACATGCAGAATAATGTAACACAGATTAGGCAGGCAATTACCTCTGGAATTCAGGGGCAGCCTCTCGTCCCTGTAGGCTTATTAATGCTGTGTGCATCTATGACGACCAACCCATCATATTAATAAACATCTGAGGCAAAAGCAGGTCTTGTTTATGTTCATGCAGATCTCAAAACTAAAGCAAGGGTCTTGATTTCAAATTTCTCAAGAGCCACTAGCCAAGTATTGTTCTCTTTCAGGGGCCAGTTGAACAGTGATTTGGCAACCGTGAATTCAGTCTTAATGCAGTTATTGGCACAGTTTTACATTTTGGCCTATTTATACATGAAATGCTCAGTGGTGTATTATAGAGTTAAATGATTTAGGGTGCTTTCACACTTAGACATTTATTTTAGAACCTATGTGAACTGCGCAATTGTGCAGTGATCTGCGCCAAAACAATCGGTCGGGGATTGACTGAATGAGGTGGTTGGCTCGGTTTAAACAAACTCTAGATAAGTTTGGTTGTAGTGAGAAAGCAAAATTGATCCAACAAACTAAAAAAACAGGCTATATCACAGTGTATTATGGATATGATGGCTACAAGAATAGAGGATGATGAGTAGAGATATCATTCCTACCGGTAAAAGTGTGTTTTATGTAGAATGTAAAAGTAAAAGCATGCAGTCTAACTAAATTATATATATAAAAAAGTATGAAATATATATACATGTATACTCTAATCACGTGCAATATTGCAATAGGTTAGCTCGCTTGCAAGATCAGTTGTGATCTTCTAGGTTTATCAATAACAACATGAATGCTAATATAGTGTTGATTAGTTATATGTGAGGACCACCATGCTCTATGGTAAGTGGAAGAAAAAAATGACAGAACTGAGTCTTTCTGCAGATGAAAGTGAGAATGAGATGGGCTTTAGTGACCTTGAGAATGATGCAGACTGGACATTTGATAAGAGCAGTGATGGAGCAGACAGTTCAAGGAAGTTAGCTCAGAGGCAGATAAGACAGGTGTACTATAGTATATACCGTAGTTGATATTCAATAATATTCAGCAGAAAGAATAGAATAAATGAAAGCTGTTGGTATAACAGAAAGTACAGTGTGTGTGTGTGTATGTATATATATATATATATATATATATATATATATATATATATATATATAT
>CAIGQQ010029922.1:2591416-2605893 GCA_903798035.1 Danio albolineatus | reverse complement strand
ATATATATATATATATATATATATATATATATATATATTAGGGCTGTTCAAGAATTAATCGTGATTAATCACATCCAAAATAAAAGTTTGTTTTGACATAATATGTGTGTGCGTTATGTATATTTATTATGTATATGTGATAAACACATTCATAGAAGCCAAAACTATATATAAAAAAGTTACATCAAAGTAGTTACATCATAATCAAATGTAAAATTTGTATCATACACATATGTTTTTTATATGTCTAAATATAAACCAACATTTTATCAAGTATATGCATGTGTGTATTTATATATTCATAATAAAATATACACAGTACACACACAAATATTATGTTAAACTTTTATTTTGGATGTGATTAATCACGATAAATTTTTTGACAGCCCTAATATATATATATATATATATATATATATATATATATATATATATATATATATGTATGTATTTTCTTATTTATCTATTTTTATTTTTTTATTTATTTTTTTTTTTTTATTATTTATTCATTTATTTATTTATTTATTTATTTTCTTTCTCCCCTTTTCTTTATGGGGTGTGCGTATGTTTGTACCATGTTAATATGTTGTTCAATATGTGTGTTATGGAAAATTGAAGACTCTTGAAAATTCAATAAAAATATTGGAATAATAATAACAATTTTGTTTTGGAACAAAACAGCTGATCTTCATGTTTGAAAGCACCCAACGGCCCAATTCCAATTTGTTTTTAACCCCTAGCACTTCCCCTTGGCCCTTGAAACAGCGTTTGAAAGGGAAGGGCTTCTAATTTACCCCTAATTTCTTTCATGTTTTAAATACTGATATAAGTATATAAAAAAAACCAAAAAAAAAAACATGTAATATATAGCTGTTTACTACATTAATACGAATTATATATTATTTTATACTATGTTCAATTAATACGAATATATTTTTTGCTAATTATAGAGTATTTTACTTTGAACTCAAGCATGCTTGTTTGCTTGTTTCCTTCAATTGTAATATGCAGTGGTTATATCCATGTTTAGTTGCATCTTCTTCTAATTTTGGCATCATTAGCTTTATCTTTAAAAGCTGCTTATATGTTTTTTTATGCATATTTTTTTTTCATGTTCAAGCGTGGCTGAGAATGGGCTGGTCCTCTGGGAGAGTCTGCTGTCATATGATAATATAATCTTGTACTACCCATAGCAGCTGGAGGCAGGAATAAAGGAGGTTAAAGCCCCTATATAATCTGACATCTACAACAATTTGCGGAGAATTGTGGGAAGCCTCGGAGGTTATACAGTTGTTACCTGAGCTGCTTCAGTGAGCTGTGATGATAGCAGAGTCTTTTCTAAATATCAGGTCTTCGTAGTGTCGTTATTGCTCTCTCGTTGGTTAATGCACTAGAATTGTCTTTTTGTTTAATATTATATATGCAATTAGATTAATTGTGTTCATTGTATTTTTTTTTATCTGGTCATTTCTATATATCAGTATTATTGCTTTTTTTCCCACTAATAATGTATAAAATAAAATAGCAAATTTCTACAATCCTACAATAGATTTTCTTTTATTGTGTGATTATTCTTTACCGTTTACAGTTTTTATCTTCTTAGAATTTAGAGTTTATTTACAGTTAATATAAAGATAAATGTTTTAGAATTGTGAGTTTTTTCACAGGTAATATAAAGATAATGTTAATTTAATTTAATTTAATTTAATTTAATTTAATTTAATTTAATTTTTCTCATCTTGTTTTCATCCGCTTATCTGGGGCCAGGTCACGAGGTGGTGGGAGCGTCAAAGTTTGCTCTGACCGCCCTGGCAACAACGCTGTCTGCTTTCAGAGCTCTGGTGGCGAAAGCGTCAACATTCGCTATGTTGATCTTGTATGTTAAGGAGCCGTTGCAACATTATCAGCAAATCACTGACATTTCTGCATAAATCATGCTTTCTAGCGTGAAAATGTTCAAAGATTCATTTAACAATGGAAGATAAAGTTGGTGGGTGTTACTCCACTTATCCAATATGTGTCCATATATTTGAAACATTCTGAAGCAGCAATACTAATTTGTACTGTCGCATGAAATTCCTGCTTTTTTAAAGAAAAAAAATATATATATATATCATTAATGCACATCAATAACCCGCCAGTAACTTCTTTGATGTATGTCCCTGTAAGAAAACATTGAAAATAATTGGAAATCTGACGATCGCAATATTAAAACCCTTTGGTTGGAACAACTGTGGTCGGAACCAAAGTTAACAGTGGCTGTGTTCTCTGGACTCCTCTAAAGTGGTGGACTTGGCGTCTGAAACCGCATACTTCCATACTATACAGTACGCTAACAACAGTATGTGAGCCGAGTAGTATGTCCGAATTCATAGAATTCGAACATCAGTATGCGAGAAGTACCCGGATGACTTACTACTTCCGGCGAGATTCTGTAGTGCGCATCCCATGCACGCTGCGCTATCCCATGATGCCCCGCGAGAGAATTCATGAATGGGAGTGAAGCAACGCAACTGACGCTGGTAGGTCACGTGACAATGACAAAATGGCGGATGTAGTACGTCCGATTTCCATTCATACTTCTCACATTCATACTGTATAGAACGTACTTTTCTAATGGCCGAACAGTACGTTTAAATTCAAATCACCACTCTCCTCGACGGCCACAGCGGCGAAGACGCACCGCGCTACTCCTCGCCGCTTATCGCCGCCGGCTCGCATTGAAAATGAATGACTTCTGGCTACTTTGACGCTCTCGCCGATTTCGGTGTGAACGCACAGTTAGGAGAGAACCCCAGACTTCCCTCTCCCCAGACACTTCCTCCAGCTCCTCCTTTGGGATCCTGAGGTGTTCCCAGGCCAGCTGAGAGACATAGTCCCTCCAGCGTGTCTTGGGCCGAGGCCTCCTCCTGCTGGGACATGCCTGGAACACCTCCTTATGTAGGCATCCAGGAGGCATCAGAAACAGATGCCTGAGCCATCTCAGCTGACTCCTCTTGATGTGGAGGAGCAGCGGTTCTACTCTGAGCTCTTCCCGGGTGATCTATAAGGGTGCGCCTTGCCACCCCACGAAGAAAACTCATTGCGGCCACTTGTATCCGAGATCCTATTTTTTTTGGTCATGACCTAAAGCTCATGACCATACTGTAGGTGAGAGTAGGAACATAGATTGACCGGTTAATCGAAAGCTTTGCCTTTCGGCTCAGCTCCTTCTTTAGCACAACAGACCGGTACATCAACCGCATTACTGCTGCCGCTGCACCAATCCGCCTGTCAATCTCATGTTTATCCTTCCCTCACTATTGAACAAAACTTTTATTTATTTTATTTATTTATTTTTTTTGTTTTGTTTTGTTTTGATTATTTGTTCATTTACTTTTCGGCTTAGTCCCTTTATTAATCTGGGGTCGTCACAGCGGAATGAACCGCCAACTTATCCAGCATATGTTTTACGCAGCGGATGCCCTTCCAGCTGCAACCCATCTCTGGGAAACATTCATACACACTCATTCACACTCATACACTACGGAAAATTTAGCTTACCCAATTCACCTATACCGCATGTCTTTGGACTGTGGGGGAAACCGGAGCACCCGGAGGACACCCACACAACCATCGGGAGAACATGCAAACTCCACATAGAAATGCCAACTGACCCAGCCGAAGCTTGAACCAGTGACCTTCTTGCTGTTAGGCAAATGTGCTACCCACTATGCCATCATGGTGCCCTTTATTTTATTTTATTTTATTTTATTTCATTTTATTTTATTTTATTTTATTTTATTTTATTTTACCAAATGTGAATTTATGACTTGCAGTTCTGACTTTTTTTCACAATCGCATACTTTTATCTATAAGTCGTACTTTACATCTTGTTTTTTTCCCCACTTTTTATTGTTGGATTAGTGAGTTTACACCTGCTAGTTGTGTTTAGATTTACTATAGAATAAAAACAAAAATCCAAGAAGCCTCAGTTTTTACTTTTTCACAGTTCAGGGTTTACTGTCAAACCTTTTTTCTCATTATTTAGTTTATATATTTTTTGTATAGTCATTCATTCATTTTCTTTTCGGCTTAGTCCCTTTATTAATCAGGGGTCGCCACAGTGGAATGAACCGCCAAATTATCCAGCATATGTTTTACACAGTGGATGCCCTTCCAGCTGCAACCCATCACTGGGAAACACCCATACACACTCATTCACACACATACACTACGGACAATTTAGCTCACCAAATTCACCTGTACCGCATGTCTTTGGACTTGTGGGGGAAACCAGAGTACCCGGAGGAAACCTACATGGGAAAACATGCAAGAACGCGGGAGAACCTAACACTGGGAGAACATGCAAACTCCACACAGAAATGTCAACTGACCCAGCTGAGACTCGAACCAGCGACCTTCTTGCTGTGAGGCAACCGTTCTACCCACTGAGCCACCGTGACATCTTTTGTATAGACATAATTATGACAAAACTCTTTAAATTAAGAATTCAAAAATCTAAAATGTTCTTTATATTTAAGAAAGTGAATAATATAGTTACATATTTGTGTAACTGAATAATATATTTATGTTTGTAGTCTTTAAAATGCAAACCCTATTTTACATCGTCTGTAGAACATGTGATGTGTTTGACACAAATGTAAAACTCACTGTCACAATGTAGAGGCAGTGGATACGGTTGCTAAGTTTTTCTGGGTGGTTGCTAGTTGGCTGCTTGCTGGTCCGTATCCATAGAGCCTCTATATGACAGCCGTCCTTACTGACAGAGTCTTTGTTGTCATGTTTTATCACCCACCAAGCAAAAACTGTACCACTCTTAGCTCCAAAAAATAAATAATAAAAGTCTCCACAAAAATCCACATGGTTAGAAGTGTCTCTAACCATAGTTTGTTACACAGGGTTATGTATTTGTTCAACGCTAAATAGAAATCAATAATATTAGTGACGTTTGTCTTGGTGTGGACCATTATTTATTTAATTTCTTTCAATTGAGGCTTTTCTGTGAGAATATAATGGCTCTCTTTGAAATTCCTGGACAGTTTCCATATACAACAAAGAAGAAAAGAAACATTTTTATTCAGTAAAGACATTAAATCTGAGTATGTTGAGCATCTTGGCCTCTCTTGCACTCTTGCGCTCATATTTGAAAATCACCAAGCAATTTGGTTTGGTAAGTGAGCAACGAGTGTGTGATTATACTTCATGCTGAACTCGAGTCAGGACATCATCTTTATGGTTAATAGTGCTCAAACACACGCACACGCACACACACACACACACACACACACACACAGTCTTGCACTGGAATGAACCAGCCCCACAGGTCTTTGAGGGAAACACTGTGATTGATGTCTGTAACAGTCATCACACATTTATAAGCTTGGGGCTTCCCAAATAAGAAGCAGTGTCTTATGGGTAATTTATCTTGCTACATTGATCATTGCCTAATCACAGAAGCACCTACTGAGACTCATGCCAGCCACAACAAAATGAGCAATGTTGAATTAAAGTGATGGATTCCTAACATTTAGAAAAAGAAAAAAAAACATGTTTGGTAAAGATTTTATTAAATGCTTTTATAGATAAAGGTTCTCTATTGGCATGTATAGATAATTTATGGTTTGCATTATTTTGTGATCATTTTTGATACATTATTGTTGAATATTGTTTTAAACGGTTATATAAAAAAAGTATTTTTATAGTGACAGGCAAAGATTATTCATGACTGATTGCATGCAAAATAAAAGTTTGTTTTGATATAATATATGTGTGTGTGTCATACTGTTTATATTTACCATGTATATGCGATACACACATACCTAAAAGTACCGACATGTCACTTACATAGGTAAGTGGTGACGATATACAGCCATATAGCACTGCTACAAGTGTGATCTTTGGTTTATATAACAGTTTGATGGCATAGTCGTTTATATAAAAATAGAAAATCAAACACAGAGAGTCTAAATATCCTTTTGTTTGAGGAACTACTTTCTTCTGCCGTTCATTCACATCTGCAACTGACCGTCGGAACAGCAGAAAACATCGCCAGTTTACACACACGTGACTTTAGATCTAGTATTTGAATGATCCTCTAGCATAATATCTAAAGTGATGACAAAACAGGTAATTTTGCTCACATTTTAAGATTATAAGTCCGAACGGTATGAAATGCCATCAGTCTAGAGATTTCCCAGTATTTCTCTGCTGCAATCGGGAGATCACAATAATTAACCCGAAAAAGCCAAAGCAAAGCAAACACTACCAGATTACTGAAGTGTTTGTGATCAGGAAAATCGCTAAACACATGCAGGCATTTCTTCTTTCTTTTTACTGAACTAAAATATTTAAAATTACTCCAATCTTTTCTCTTCTAAGGGCGCACTCACACTACGATATCCGAACCAGGCGTGTTTCCCGGGTCGTTTGAAAGGTGTGAGTGCTCTAAATTGGGTTTAGGCACCATTCAGTTGGCTGGCCCCGGCCCGGTTGGAAGAGGTGTGCCAGAGCGCAATTCACTTAGGCTTTGGCACAGTACGCTTGTAGTGTGCCTGCAAAGCGTGCCTGAGCCTGAAACTGAAGACGCGACGTCACTTTAAGGGACTGTTTTATGTGGATTTATTAATCATTCTTTCTGTGTTCTTCAGTTAAACTGAACAGTGCATCTAAAAAGATGTAAGCTTGCTTTGGCTCAGATGCAATGTAAGTGCAGGAGACGGGAGACGGGATAAGCGTGCTTTGACACGATTCAAGGCAACTGTACATATGCAATATATATATATATATATATATATTACGGATGATGACATCAAATTCTGCGTGAGTTTTCTTGTGCGTCTTTGTTTGTAAATAATTAATTTAGAAACTTACAGTACAGCCAGCTAATTCTACTGTGGACGCCCTCTTGTGGCCAGATGTAGAAATTCATTTGGTGTGCAAACTCAGTGCATTTACAGGTATTCTCTCTAGGCAGTGATGTAAATTGGTTGTACACTCATTATTACAGTACATTGTGGGATTAATTGAGTGCACTTCAGAATGTCCACTATGGTTTCAGACATGACTACAAATGGCTGATTCAAATTAATTCCTATGCCTGTTTTGGATACAACTCAATCCCTTGTTGTTTGTGTTGAAATGAACGCCCTATTTAAAGGAATATCTTCTTAGATATTGCTTGCAACTAATAGCAGGTTTGGCATGCTGAGAGCAGGTCAATTAGCATGTATCAGGTAGTTCTCGAAAGCTTCCCCTGGGATAAGAGGAAAAAGGGGAGATTGGGATGGACGGAGGATTCTTCAAAAACGAAGATTTATTTTAGGTTTGGATTAATCTGATTGGTTTATCGATGATTGCAGGTCGGTCATATCACAAGCTCCTCTTGAAATGAGTTTATAAAACTTCACTCATGTTTAGGGTTAGTCTAAGTATTGTATTGTTGGTTTAATTATGTTTATTTTTGTATGACTTCTTCTTCTTTTTTTCTGCAGTTTGTAGTACACTTCTGGTCCCACTGATTAGTACAGACCAAAACATGGCAGCAGTTGATTAATTTCAGTAGCAATAATCACTATAATACTGTATGTGATTGCTATTTGGTTCAGCGGCATTGTTTATGTACTGCTCTCCAGCATTTGCACAGTTGGTAGAAGAACAGATACTGATGCAGATATACTGTAATCATCAGATATGTTCACACATACATAGATTTAACACAAAAGCAAGGTTGGTTAACCAATAATTAGCAAGTACAGTAAAACTGAATGCAAAAAACATGACCTAAATAGTGAGAATAATACAGTGAAGTGTGTGAGCGCTAGTGCGTCTCTGTGTGGACTTTACAGAGGACATTAATTCTATTATGGCTTTGTCCTTAGGCCCAACACTATAATTTTATTGTAGAAGAGGAGAACAACTTCATCATTTACTTCAATTATTGCAGAAAAATTGTCAGTATGCTGCGAAATGAGACAACGCGCAGTCATAAATCAAAAGAGCATAACAGATTCCCCACTGAGACTCATTCTCCTTATGTAGCAAACATCCCATAAAACACACAAGCAACTATCGGCTAACGCACACTTACTTATTTCTGTTTAATTGTCTGTCAAACACATACACAGACACACAATCCAATACAAAATCATTTGATATGCCATCATTGTTATATGAATGCAAATTTGTCCTGGAACTGAGACAGTCTTCATGTCAAATATGTCATATTTCAGTTTTGCTTCAAACAGAAATCTGAAGGTTTTGTTTTTGTCTTATTTTCATGAGTATGTTTTTTTTTTCAGGACAGAAAATATGCATTACTTTTAAAAAAGTTGAAGAAAGCTCAATCAATTTGTCAACTTGTAATTACAAAAGTTCTTTTATGTGAAACAGATGCTGCATTGTGCGCTTTTTCACTCCTTTAAAGTGCTCGTTCTAGCTTTTTCTTTCTGAAATTATCTTTCATTTAGAATGTAATGTAGCTGTTTGTGAATGTAAAACATCTGCACAGTTTCTAAAGTGCACAATAAATGGTTTGTTGTCTCAGAAAAGAAAGAAGTGATTTTGAACAACCTGAAATGAGTCAGGAAAGGAATTCCAATCTAAAAACTATGCTCTTAAAAAAAAGAAAAAGAAAAGATTCTGGGTTGTTGTAACCTTACATTGTGTCAAATATGGACAAACCCAAACAACCCAGGCTCATTCTGAAAATGTAGTCCTATATATGTCACGATCACCAGCGATTATAACTCTTTAGATTGCTGGAGAATAAGCGCAATGGCTTATAGAACTACAAATCTGCCATTTCATGGACTACATCTCCATACATGCACTCTGCACACACACCTGTTGCTCATCCAGATTGATAGCACACACCACCGGAGGATTGTCAAGGACTGATTACACACAGTATTTAAACCACACAGAAACACTCACTGTTGCTGAGTCTTGTTTACTTCTAGTGACATTACAACGCGGTCCCTTGGTCTTGTTTTCCCCTGTTTGTACCTTTGCCTTGCTATCTGTTTATCCCTGCCTGCCGCCAGCCTTCTGACTTCTCGCTAGTGATGGGCAAAGCGAGGCTTCATGAAACACTGAAACAATCGAAGCAAATGTGTCGAAGCTTCGAAACGTTTCGAAACCCCACTCTACGGTGACATCTAGTGGTCATATTCTATGTATTGCACTGGAACAGCTTCAACAAACAACCAGTTGAGCAAATTAAGGTGTTAGACCCCACTTTGACAGTTGAGCTGACCAAGCGGTTTAGTGGAGCGGGTAGGGTTCCTGACTACAATGCAGATATAGTGGGTTCGAATCCAGGGTGATACAAAAATGTTGAAATTCTTTAATATCAGTTGGAATTGCTCTGTTCTTGTGTCATTTTGTTTCAACATTGGTCTGACATCCGAATAAACACTTTGTGAATAAAAATGTGTTGTTTTGGTCATCACCTACGGCTGTGGCCAGAAGTTAATAATTATTTATATTTTTCATAAAATTGACTATTTATTGTATGTTATTAATATTTACCCTAAACCCAACCATCACAGTAATGTAAAAATGTTATTATTATACAGTTTTACAAAAATGATGCTATATCGATGGCGTATCAGCAACTGTATCCTATCACAAACTACACCATAAAACAGTAACATGACTAAAATACATAAAACCATGATTTCGGAGTGTTTGTACAAGTCGAGATTCGAACCCAAAATTCATTTGAAGCACAGTAGCAACATTCACACGCACAGTCCACCAGACCATATGAGACAGAAGTTTATCCTGACACTGTCAGTCAAATGCGGATTTGCCAGGTCTCGAAGCGCTTCTGAACTGAGCAATGCTTTGAATCACTTAAGTCACGTGACCAGGTGTTTCGAAACACTTTAGTCACGTGACCTGGTGGTTCGAAACACTTTAGTCACGTGACTTAGGTGTTTCGGATCCTGCTTCGGTGCAGTGTTTCGAAACACTTGCGCTTCGGGATCTCGACACTGTGTCGAAACGTCAGTTTCACGTCAGCCATCCCTACTTCTCGCCTGTTTTCGACCACGTTTCTGGACTGTCTGTGTACATTTGTTTGCACCTATTGACCATTGCTTACCTGAAATCTCCATTAAACCTGCATGTGGATCCGCTTCTCAGTTGTCAGTGTCACTCCCCATGTTACAATATACATTTCTGGAGAGCACCAAATACATCCCAGGAGCTCATTTTTTTTTGCAGTTTTTTGTTTTCACAAATGTACACTTTTTGAGATCTCAAATATCTCTAGCGAGAGCCATTCGTGCCTGCTGTTCTCGTGTAAATCTACCAGAAGCTGTTTAGAAAAAAGATTTATGGGACTCACCGGCTGTATGCTGTGAGTGTCCACAGTGAAGTGATCTTTTGTGATCCGGCAGTTCTGGTCGAAACGCAAGTAACTTTGTTTCAAGAACTGCAATCTTTTGTAGAAGTCTGTGGTAGTTTGTGCAGCAGTGAGATCCTGAATTAATCCGATCCAGAGGCATTTTCACAGCCGTGTTTTCCCGTCTCAGGAATGTAAGCAGCTGGTAGCGGGAGGATTGTTTAGACGATAAATCCCCTCTTGTTGGTAAAGTGGTATTCCAGAAAGTTTGTAGATTCGATGTTGACTCTCAAGCTGTGTTGTTTGAGCACTCTGCTGATAGGCTCAAGTTAAAATTAGAGTATAAAATATAAAAGCAAGAGTGCAAAGAGCGGAGCAGTAGCGAAAGACGTCCGAACAGCAGCAAATGCAGGAAGTAATCTAAATTGTAATAAGCTAAATTGGCCGTAGTGTATGTGTGTGAATGCGGGTGTGTATGGTTGTTTCCTAGTGTTAAGTTGCTAAAAGGGCATCCGCTGCATGAAACATATGCTGGAATAGATTATTTCTGGAATTTTATTCCGCTGTGTCAACCCTTAATTAATAAAGGGACTAAGCCAAAAAGAAGATGAATGAATGTCATCAATGATGAATAAATGCCATAATAGATGTATTCCTAATTGTTTGTTTATGTTAATAAATACAATAACTAACATTGACATTTTAAAGTGTTATCCATTTATTTCAGGCATGGCACAAGATGATTTTGTTCTCTTTGACTAATCGGATGGAAACAGTGCTTTATTCGGAGATGTTTAATGCAATATTCTAGTTTTGTGCCTACATTTATCCACATCTTTGGATGGAAACAGAGCTACAGTACTGTGAGAAAAGACATTCTATGACATTGACCTTGAATGGATGTAAAACCTGTTAAAGGAGACCTCCAAAACAAAACGAGAAACCTTTAAAAAGGCATAATGGGGCACTTTACAGAATAATAAATGTAAGATCTAGCTGAGCAGTTAGTCTATTTGTGAAGTGAAGAGTGTGCTACAGATGAGCGTCTGCCAGACTGAATCCAAGTAAAGGTTTCTGCTGTTATGCCTGTGAGCAAACACTTAAACACTCGTCTCTGGAAAAACCAATAGGTGTTCGGGAACACAAGCGTTTCAATCTTCCTTCACTGCCGAGACCCTCTGGCTCGCCTTGGAAGTCAGAAATAGTTTTCAATCAGTCTGCCGAAAGAGAAGGTGAAGAGGAGATGGAGGCTGTCAGGGTCATCTTATCTTGATAAAACCATGTCCTTTGGTGAGAAGCTCTCTCAAAATTTTGGCCTCCCATCTCTATGAGAATGATTAGAAATGGCGCTGGAATCAGGTCTGTAATGAAAAATCATTTTTTGTGGAATGTGCAATTGAAGTAAGGACAGTCCTGTGTGAACATAAAGGACTATATACACTAACTGTGTGAATAATGTGATAAAATATATGCTGCTAAACAATATTTTGTATACATACATTTGAACATTTTACAATGTTGTTCTTTTTTCTGAATTAATTGATTAATTCATTATATTTTAATTTAGTTTCGTGTCGTGATGTAGACTTTTAGAATTTAATTGTTGATAATTGAGTGTGATATTGCGTTTATATAACAATTCGTCAGCAAAATAGTGTAAATAAAAAAGAGAATCAAACATGGAGAGTCTCAAAAATCCTTTTGTATGAGGAACTTCTTTCTTCCGCCATTCATTCACATCTGCAACTGACCATCAGAAAACCATTGTTACTTCACAAACGTCACTTTAGATCTAGTATTTGAATAATTCTCTAGCATAATGTCTAAAATGATGACAAAACAGGTGATTTTGCTGACATTATTATAAGGCTGAACGGCATGAAGTGCCATCAGTCTACAGACGTTTCCCAGTATTTCTCTGCTGCAATCGGGAAATCACAATAATTAACCCTAAAAAAGCCAAAGCAAAGCAAACACTACCAGATTACTATGACATCAATATAGCACTACAACAAACAAAAGAGAGAGAGATTGACTTAGAGTGTCTTCTCCCCTAAGGACGTATTATGTGATATCGGTCACCATCTTGTGGAAAATGTCAACCCTCTTTGCTCTGCTCAGAGTCTCTGAAATTATAAATATTTAAATTAAGCATTATCCTTATAAATAAACTGCATTGTTGCAATCTTACTACATTCTCGCCTAAAAAAAAGCCTCAAAAGTACATTATATTGTCCAACAGCTGCAATATTTATCAAACTGTAGTGGGTTTATTGATCTGCTGTAATAATTCACAAGGGTGAGGAGGCTGTACCAGTGCTGAAATTGCAGAATATCGCACGGCTATCAGCCAGTCAGATTCGAGAACCAGACTAATATATACATATCTGTGAAATTTGATGTAATGTAGTGCAATTAATAATATTTTAATTTTTTTCGTAATAAAATAATATTTATTTTAATATTTCCCAAATATTCAAATGTTTTTTTTTGTTTGTTTTTGCTGTTTTACTTTTTATTTTACTTTATTTTATTTTATTTGCAGAGTATTTTTTATTAATCTTTTTTTTTATTAATCATTCATGAATCTATTCATTCAGTCATTCGTTCAAGTTTTGCGTCTTCATATTTTTAATGTTTTTGTTTTGTCTTATGCTGTTTTGCTTAATGTAAAAGCAGCTGAGCAAACAGCTGGAAATGAGGTTTCTGAGGGGAAAATCTGAATATGTTTTTAATATAGGTGACATTGGGCGAAGCGTTAAGCAGTCTGACAAATAGCCATAATAAGAGAGTTTAGCTTGAGGGTTAAGAGCAAACACACACATATGCAGTCACATGTTCACAGTCTACACAACAGTCCTGAGATCATTAAACAGATTAAATCCATATGATATTTTTTGATGCATTATGGACTAAAAGAAACATAGTTTTTTTGTGCAGTAATTCAGATCTGCTTTTGTCATTCAGCAACGCTATGGCACGTGACTTTGCTATTGAATATCCTTATTTGCCTCAGCAAGAGTTTGTGAAACCATGTATTGTTTTTAAGAGAGAGAAAAATATGTCATGTGACAGATTTCATGCTTTGTAAACATTTTGAAATTGAAATTGAGAGCTCTATTTTAATGATCTAAGCACAAAGTCTGAAATGCATGGTGCAAAAATATTACGTATAACATGCATTAAACCAATCAGAATCTCCTAATCCCTTTAAGAGTCAGTTGTGTTGTGCCATTGTGCCTTTGCTATTTACATGGCGAACTGTGTAAAAAATGGACTTCATTAGCGAGAAAACAGTTAAACATACCATCTGCAGCGTGAGGATAAAGAACGAGCATCCTCCATTCGACCTTTTTCTTTACTTTTACTTTTACTCTTTACTCCTTTACGTTCGGTGATAAGGAAACGGTGGAAACTCACTCCACCGAAGACATTCATCAGCCTAAATATTTAATTTAGTTTGTGAAGTGCGCAGATTTGTTTCAAAACTCTTTCTTAATTCTTTTCTAATTTCACACAAATGAATAAATGAGCATTGAGTTATATCTAAACACACTTAATTCTTATTCCTATGCCACATTTATTGATGCATACATTTCCAAAACCCGACAGGTGGACAAATCTAAACCTGTTTTTATTAAAACAAATATATATATATATATTTGCACGACAGAAATTTAAATACAGCCATTCAGAAGCACATAATATGCACTCACTCATGAAATGGTAAAGTTTATAATCTATTTATTACATGTTAACCCTCTTTAACATTATTAAATGAAGATGCTGAATCGCTTATGTGTTTAGTTCTAAAGTTCAGTTTCACACGGTTTATTTTATTTTCAAGATCTGAGGTGAACTATCTGCTGCTGCTTTCAGTATATGGCAATAAATGTCATGTAATGGCAATCAATTCACATTATTAGTAGGGCTGTCAAAATTAGCGCGTTAACGCACGCCGATTAATTTGAAATATTTAAGTCGTTAAAAAAATTAACGCATTTAACGCAGAGGCAGTTTTTTTTATTTCCTGTTGTGGCTTTTACGGGGTTGTAGTCCATGGCGCAGGGCATTGTGGGTGTGTAGTTCGCCATGCATGCTGTTGAATGTGAGCGCGCGCTGTGTG
>CAIGQQ010029922.1:2551754-2591016 GCA_903798035.1 Danio albolineatus | reverse complement strand
ATCCATCCATCCATCCATTCATCCATCCATCTATCCATACATCTTTCTATTTGTCATTGTCTGTCTTTCTGTAATTCTATCGTTTTTATTTATCCATACATCTATCTATCCATCTGTCGTTCTGTCATTCTGCATTTCATTCATACATCCATACATCCATAATTCTATTTGTCAATCTGTCTTTGTCATTCTGTAATTTTTATCCATCCATACATATATCCATCATTTTCTCCATCAGTTGTTCTGTCGGTCTTTCTGTCATTCTGTCATTTTATCCATACATCCATATATCCATTCATCCATCTTTCTGTTTGTCTGTCTGTCTGACATTCCATCCTATCCATCGATCCATCCATCCATTCATGCATCCATCCATCCGTCTGTCTGACATTCTATCTATCCAATTGTCCACCCGTCTATCCATCCATCCATCCATCCATCCATCCATCCATCCATCCATCCATCCATTCATCCATCCATCCATCCATCCATCAATATGAAGTTAGTTTGTTCAATCATCATTTTTGTTTGTTTTCGTTGTCAATTGTTATTTTTTGTCATTCATTGTATTTAGTTGTTTGTTCTGTCATTTATTCGTTAATTTTGTTGTTTGTTCTGTTGCTCATATATTCTGTCATGTCTTCCATTTTTGTTTGTTCGGTTGTTTCTTATATCCTTCTTTTCAAAACAGATGCAACATGTAGCAGGCTGTGTGTGTGACAGGCCTCTAGATTAAACAACTCAAGTGACACTTTGTGCACCTCCATCATTCTATTTGTCATTCTGTCTTTCTTTCTGTCATTCTGTCATTTTATCCATCCATACATCTTTCCATCCATCAGTCGTTATGTCGGTCTTTCTGTCATGCTGCCATTTTATCCATCCATTCATCCATCCATACATCCATTCATCCATCCTTCTGTTTGTCTGTCTGTCTTACATTCCATCCATCTATCCATCCGTCCATCCATCCCTCCATCTGTCTGATATTTTATCTATCCAATCATCCACCCGTCCACCCATCTATCCATCCATCCATTCATCCATCCATCCATCAATAAGAAGTTAGTTTTGTCGTTCGTTGTATTCAGTTGTTTATTCTGTCATTTATTTCTTGTTTGTTTACTGTTGTTCATTCTGTTTATGCATTTTGTTGTTTGTTCTGTTGCTCATATATTCTGTCATGTCTTCCATTTTTGTTTGTTCGGTTGTTTCTTATATCCTTCTATTCAAAACAGATGCAACATGTAACGGGCTGTGTGTGTGTGACAGGCCTCTAGATTAAACAACTCAAGAGACACTTTGTGCACCTAATGTTACCCTGAGTCTGAATTTTGTATTTAGGTAGAGGCAGTTTAACAGTTATGCATACGAGTGTTGCATGTTTTCATGGTGGTCATTACAGCAATCCGCAAAGATCGTGACACTTTTACACACTGTTGAAAAAGATACACAATGTTGACATTATATGTGATGTGAGTGTGAGCATCTCCATGATGACACTGCGCACACTGATGCTAACAGAACAGACAAGCTGAAATCCAATTATTAGATCCGCTGTGAAATAAATGTCCGATTCTGGTTCCTGATTGGTAGATTAAATTAGTGCATGTCTAATTACATTCATATATGACCAATTCTGATGTGGCCGCCAATATATCTTGCCTTCCTAGATTGTATTGTTTTATGTTACTACAGTATGTATTGTTAATGTACTAGCTACTATTTACGCTACTTTCAAATACAAGTTACACATTTCTGTTGCTTTATGTGACAATAAATCGGCTGATGATGATTTATTGTTTGAGCTATACCAAGATTTACTGCTCAGTTGTCAGATGATGGAAGAAAGAGCATGCGCTGTGTATAATATATGCCAGAATAGCTGGCGGTTCATTCCTCTGTGGCGCCCCCTGATATATCAAGGAATAAGCCGAAGGAAAATGAATAAATTAATTACAAGAGATGTTATTGTATGTTAAGGCTGTCTGGAATGCTTGCTTCTGATTGGTCAGGCACGACATTACAAGTTATGCTATCCTGGGATAACAACCGCTAAATAACGTCGGCTAATCCTGGAATTCAGCGATTTATTCTATGAAACAACCTCCTGGATGTACTTTATCTCTAACATATTGTGTGTGGATCAATTACTGCTAATTATATCATGTTTCTTCTGACTTGCACTATAAATAAGCTGAATTACTTAGAATTTCGGTCTTTCCAAAAACTCTGAATAATCCCATTCCATGTACTTGACCTACATTCATCTGACGATAAGAAGTATAAGACCAAGATTAAACTCAAGAAGAGATTAAAAAGAAGATGATGACTTATTTAATCATGTAATTTGTAATGCACATAGAGGCATGGCACAAAAACCATGTCAGTCTTAAATGAAATGTCGAGAAAGTGATCTAAATGACAAACAATCTGGCAACTTAGTGACGTGCTAAAAGATTTCGATCTTTTATGGAAACTGACAGCAGCTCACAAACCTCTCTGAGGTTTCTCCACAATCTTTTTTGTAGTCAGTGAAAGCAGCTCATCAGATTAGTGACAAAGCCGAGCTGTGGATGATACATTCATTAACAGCATATTCCCATTTGTGCTTGAGGAATCACATTTTTATTATTTGTTACTTTCGTAATGCGATCAGAAAAGCGTCTGCATAACTCAATTCATTATGTAGAGAAACATTTAGTGTTCCTGTTAGGCTATTTCAAAGGACTGTAGATTTGTTTTGGAGATTTTCTACAATAGTCTTACATCCGTTCAAAGTTTTAAAAACATGTTTACGTTCTCAATATATTCATTGCAGCATAAGCTCTTTCCTCACAGTGTCTGAAACTATTTGTTCAAGGATTTGGTCTTCGTCTTGGTCTGTATACAATATCTGTTAATTAACAGTTTCCATATTTTGTGTTTTATTTATTATGTGACCTTGATCTCTGCTCTGTCAATTTTAGGGCTCTATCGTGCACAATTTGTTGCTAATTTCAGACCAGCACAACATTAATTTTCACGTTTTGCACCACGTTATTTAAATAGCAAATCCATTTGTACCACTATTTTGAGGAACTGAAATAGGCTGCACCATTGACCAACTAAAAGCTGGTCTAAAGGCCAGCGCAAAGCTCATTAGTTATGCACCTATGCGGGTCCAAGCGCTTACAAATTGCTAAACACACACAGGATGTACAGCAATACACATCTCTCTTTACATTTGAAAAAAAAAAGGAATTAAAATGTTACAAAAAATATTATTTTCTACATAAATATAAAAAACACTGCCTCCATGCCTTCACTTTGGGGTGCTTTTGTCAGTTTATTCATGACAATTTGCGTTTGTATATTGCTATTATTATTAGCAGTATTATATATTACATGCATATTTATATTTGTTTGAATAAAAACAAGTTTAGATTCATCCACCTGTCAGGTTTTGGAGACGTCTGCATCACCATGTGGGGCATAAGAATAGAATGTGTGTTTGGATATAACTCAGTTTTTTGACCACTCATTATTATTGTTCATTTATTAGTTTGCTGGAAATTAGAACTGAATTTAGAAATAGTTTTGAAACAAATCTTTGCTCTTCACAAACAAAATTAAATATATAGGCTAGTGGATGTCTTCAGTGGTGTACAACACCATTTCCTTACTCTCGAAAGTAAAGGAGTAAAGAGTAAAAATAAAGTAAAAAGAAAGTAAAGAGGTTGAATGGAGGAGGTTTGTTCTTTATCCTCGCGCTGCAGATCATCTGTTTAACTGTTTCTCACTATGAAGCGTTCAGTTTTTACACTTACAAAATCTGCCATGTAAATAGCAAATGTGCCATTGCGCAACCAACCTGACACTTAAAGAGAATGGATTTCTTTTTATTGCAAAGAGTTTATTACAAAGTTTTTGTAGCATAAAATTATGGTGGCCGGGAAGTGCAAAACAACATAACAACTGCACACAATATTGTTTCAGCATCAATATTGCAATGTGATCATTCACAATAGTTGCATCGTGAGTATACGCAATGTTGAGTCTGGATTATAATTTATCATTTTGCAAGGGTTTTTTGAGGCCTGTGACTGTGTGAGGGTTTTAAAAGCATCCAAGCATAAGACCTTGTTTCGTTTCTAACTTTGACAAATTAATAATGATTATTTTTATTGAATTATTTCTAAAAACGAAGATTATGCAGAATTATTTTACATTTAATCATTTAACTGTATACAGCTGTATACAGTTAGACTCCTCAAAAACACTAAAATGATGTTTATTTACTTTGTATCTGTTTCTTTATTTAATTTATTGTTTGTAATATTTTATGCGCTCCCCTACAAAATCATCACAATCAATCTAAAATTATAAACTCTTTCCAAATAATTATTAAACACATCTAGTGAAATTGTATTCATATCGCACCATATATTGCAGAATAAATCAATATCACAATGTTAGATTTTTCCGATATTGTACAGCTCTAGTTCACGACACAACCAAAGATCAACGGCTAACGATGTTAGCTTTTGATATTGTTTGAACGTCACATTATGACTTTAAAGTGACGTTGAATTTTCGTTCGGTAATTACACAACAGAAAACCAACCAAAGATAAACATGATTTTAGAGTTTGCTGTTGTATATCATGACGGTAAAATGATGTTGGATTTTAGTTATTTAATGCAACAGCCTAAAACCAACCATATATCAACGGCAGATGACGTCTTAATTAGATGTCAGCTGTTAAATTTGTGTCACTTGACATCGCAACCAAAATAGAACTAAAGATCAATGCCACATAATGTTATGTACCTGCTGTTTTTTTGACGTATGAGCATGTCTGAGCAGTAACAACTGCATTTTTTGTATCATACATTTAATTAAATTATTTAATTAATCTTTATTTAACTCTGAGATTAAACATCTCTTTTACATGAGTATCTAAGCCAAAATGGGAAGCAAGTCAGTTCATTTAAACACAGAATTAACAAGCAACAATGTGTATTAAAATAAACATTATAGACTCTTAATCATTACAATCATACATATTCAATTTATCCAAAGTGGATTTCAGCAAAGTCTAATCAATTCAAAGTGAAGTCAACAATACAAACCAAAATCTTCCAGGTCTCCGATACAACAATATTTACCTACATATAAAAGCATTGCATTCTGAAAAAAGGAATTGCTAGATGTACTTTTCTGCTACTAAACATAGATTTGAGTTATATCACATCATATCAGTCTTTGCGGAGTCAAGAGGTTTGTGATCATGCTCTGTCAATCATTCAGGGAGATGTAATGGGGAATTATGAATCTGCTTGGACCATACGCAGAGGATCAACCATATTATTCAGGATAAGCCTCAGCTCTAAAGCTGCTTTTGATGCTTTCCACAGAGCTCATAGCTCAAGCCATATGGTTTTAAATGATTTGCGGTCATTTTGGGGTAGCCTAAAGCCAAGGCCTTAATCTTTACTGTTTTCACAACAGGGTTGTAAAAAGTTGCGCTTTCACTATGCAAACGATCAATTGAGTTGCTGGAGTTGAGATTAGTTGCATGTTTTATCCGTGAATTATATCGGAAGGGAAACTGACCTAATAAATATCCCATTGACAGCCATATCCCTATAGGATCCCTATAGGGGACAGCCATATCCCTATATGCATTTGGTGTATGTGCAACCAAGGCAATTTCTTATTGTCATTAATCAATTAAAGTCATCATTGCTTCTATAGTGCTTATACAATGTATATTGTGTCAAAGAAGCTTAACCTAGATAAAGAAAAGAGAAGGCAATCCATAACAATGAAAACATTCAAGCATATCAGGCAGTGGGGAGAGTTGTGGTAGTTCTAGTTTATTTAAGACTGATCAGTTTAATATAAATAGGACTTTTAAAGTATGATCTACTTGAAATATTTCTACACCGGCCCCAAACAAGCAAACCACAGTTGACCCATTAACAGAAGTGGAGATTAAACATTGGTAGAAACCAGGCCTAGCTGGGATGTCCAGTTCTCCTCTGGCCAAATTTAAACAGGCGGAGCAGTCTGAAAGACGTGGGTCGGCTTGAAAATAATGAGCAACCATCATGTAGAAGGTGCAGGCCCAAGTAGGCCACTGGGTGTTCAGGATCTATGAAGATGATCAGTCTTTGAAGGGATCAGTATTGTATTCTTGACCGACCATTGACCAAGTTTGCTCTGGATACGGGCAGGATCCAAAATTATGTGAACTATGTGAATTATGTGATAAGTAGAGACAGATAGAGTAACATGAGCATAAATACTGTTCAAATGACAGTTTTTGTAATGATCCCAGCTTCAGTTTTCCTGATTCATGCAGCCTAACAATCCTTTAAATGGTTTGGATGGGTTTGTGATTTATGTGTATGTTAGTGTAAAAAGAAATGTCATTAACAACAGTGTTAGTCTAACAGTCGTTAGTCTAACCCAGAGATTACCTTTCATGTGATGTGCAGGACCATCCAGACATTACCTTTCCTGTAGTGTGTTAACCCAAACCTTAACCTGACCCCAATTCTAATGTCATTTTTAATTGCAGATGACAGTAATTCCAGTCTTATTTACTTGCACAAACCTATGTTGGTTCCACAGTGTCAGCCAATGGTCTTCAATAGCTACTTTTGAGCCAAAGTCATACCTTTGGCTGTGTCCGAAAGCGCATACTTGCATACTATATGGGATGTTAAAGAAAGTATGCAAGCCAGGTTGTATGTCTGAATTCATAGTATTCGAAAAAGAGTATGCGAGAAGTAACCAGATGACCTACTACTTCCGACGAGCGTCTGAAGCATCTAATGGACGTTACAGTAGCCCATGACGCGCTGCGATAAATTTTAACTGACATGGGTAGGTCACGTGATATGCCAAATGGCAAAATGCAGTACATTCGAATTTTATTCATAATACTCACATTCATACTATTTAGAACATACTATTTATTGGTCATGTCGTAAACTCAAATGAAAATATATAACCTACTCGAATATTAGACGATTTCGGATGCAGCCTTTAACAGATTTTGTGTTTATTTTGTCAATATGATGAGAAAAGACTGAAAGACTTTTCGCTGCTGGATAAGGAATAATGCGGTGGAAAATTTCTATGGTAGAATCAGAACTATTGTTGCTGTTTTTATCAGTGTCTTAAAAGTGCCAAGGTAGAGTTGACATTTGGTTTCTGATCACACTATAAGATGTTGATCTATCACGACAGACTATGCTAAAAACAACCCAGGCTCATTCTGCGAACGTAGTCCTGAGTACGTTTCTGGAGGCCGTGGAATACGTCCCGGGAGGTACGTCTTTTTGCACTTTTTGTTTTCACAAATCCATGAGAGGCCACTGCGGATGCTTATTGAGATCTCAAATTTCTCTCGCGAGTGCAGTTCGCGCCTGCTGTTCTCGTGTAAACCCACCAGAGGCCGCTGTCGGCTGACTGTTTGGCTGACTGACCATCCAATCGACTGACCCACCCTCCCCCTTCCCTAAAGCCAACCAAAAGTTTATTGATTGACCCACCCACACACTTCCCTAAACCCAACCAACAACTTTCAAAAAAGCAATCCAGAATAAAATAAAAGCCCTCGTCTCATTTTTACCACATTTTCAGACTTTACCATATTCTCACCCAGGTCTCCAGAAACGTTCGTGGGACTACGTTTTCACAATGAGCCTGGGTTGGCTAAAAAGGCTGATTTATACTTCTGCATGAAGCGCATGGTCTGGCGCAGCCTTCATGTGGTTGCATAGCCCTTGCCATGGCTGACTCAGACGCTGGCATGCACCCCTCCAAAAATTTTACTAAACGACGCACAGCGCAAGCTCTGTGATAGGTCAGCTTGGCACCAGTGATGAGCATGGGCAGCACTGATAGCCGCGAGCCTCATGGAGCCAATGTTTATAAGCGTCGAGTCCTGTGAAGGAGTTCCATATAGAAACTTTTGCTTTGTGTTTACGTTATGATTAAAGTTGTTGCACGTCCGCCGGTTCCCGCCTCAGAATGAGCAAGATTTAGCTACTTGTAACATTCAATTCAGTTCAATTCAATTCAATTCACCTTAATTTCTGTAGCGCTTTTACAATGTAGATTGTGTCAAAGCAGCTTCACATAGATCATTATAGTGAATTGAAACAGTATCAGTCCAGTTTTCAGAGTTGAAGTTCAGTTTATTTCAGTTCAGTGTGGTTTAATATTCACTACTGAGAGTCCAAACACTGAAGAGCAAATCCATTGATGCACAGCTCTACACGTCCCGAACTATGCAATCCAGCGGTAACAGCAGCGAGGAAAAAACGAGAATTAAAAAACCTCGTGAGAAACCAGGCTCAGTTGGGCACGACCATTTTCCTATGGCCAAACGTCTTGTGCAGAGCTGCAGCCTAGGCGGCGGAGGCTGGAGAAGTTGGGCGTCAGCAAGACTCATCTGTCCTTGGAACGTCACAGGAATCAGTCTCATGCTGTCCATTCCTCCATGTACCACAGAAACTGCTCAGGATACGGCCTGGTCCAGGATTATGGAACCCTGGGATCATCTCGTCGCGGGTCTTGGATCACATCAGTGATGCTGCATAGTCTATGGGGGCCTTGGGATGAGTATCCCCAGGTGGAGATAGAGAATAAGAGAATTCAGGAAATACAGAATTCAGAAAAAAAAAACGCACTCAAAGAAACACAGAAGAACATAAAAACCTACTGCCAGCTAGGGTTTTGGAAGTGCTTTTGCAGACACAAACATATTTAGAACAAACACAAACAAATTTGTAGACACCAAAGTCTTAAACAATTGTTTCATGAACTTGACATTATGAGAAAACCAATGTGTTTTTGGACCGTGGATGGATCTTTACTTAGGAGACCTAAGGGAGAGTTTTAGAAAGAGCAGATCCTTGTTGAAAAATCTATTTCATCTTCAATGGCAGGGAACGTTCTATCGCAGTCATTTTAATGCAGCATTGCTGACTTTATTTGATTATTCAAGATTGCTGTGGCACCATGGAGTGGACTGACCATTAAAGCCTCCTCAAGAATCCATTTGTGCGACATGTAATTATTTGTAACAGCTGAACTGTAAAAACTGTCAGCGAGGTTTTCTGACATTTGCTTTTTAGTCTTTTGTTGAGCACGAGCTCCATAATAGCTAATCCATGTCATGCTGCCCCGCGAAAGGCCATCTCTTTGTCTTTGTTGCCAATATTACACCTGTTTCCGGCATGATCTGATTGGCCAGTCAATATTATAAATGACTTCTGGGAATTCGGTGCATAACAGAAACCCCTTTATATCACTAACTGACGTCAAGTGCAAATGACTAGCCACAGGGGATGTTTTCATTTGTCTAAAAAAAAGAAGAAAAAGAGTGTTAAATCCTCCTTTTAGACTATTCTGTGAAACTCCATGGTGGCTCAGTGGTTAGCGCTGTCATCTCACAGCAAGAAGGTCACTGGTTCGAGGCGTTTCTGTGTGGAGTTTGTGTGGATTTCCTTTAGGCGCTCTTGTTTTTTTTGGAATGGCATCCGCTGCTTAGAACATATGCTGGAATAGTTGGCGGTTCATTCCACTGTGGTGACCCCTGATGAATAAGGGACTAAGCTGAAGGATAATAAATGAATGAATGTGAAACTTCATGGATATTGTTTAAGTATTATATGGCAAGAAACTGATTATTACTGTAAAGAGTCTTTAAACATCACATGCGGCTGATAAACAAAGCTTTACCAATTTATGAACCACTTGGAAAGTAATATTGTTATGCTTCAAACATGAAATCACTTAATTATTTCTCATGACCAAAGTGTTGTAATTACACAACCCTGCAGATAAGAATTTGTACAAGATTTGAAATTGTACTTTGATGTTATTATTAAAGACCTGTTGAGCGTACACAAATTTCAGTGACACTGTTAGAGAAAAGCAATTGAATTGATGAGGAGGATCTAATACAGGCCACGCTCACTATATATCTAATAACAGGCTTAATTAATGTAGTTTTACATTCAGAGTCCTGTTTATATTTGCTCATCGCCACAATTCTTTATTTGGATGTCCTAGTTTGACATTGTCACAGCATGTCTTTGATTTTCAGCTGTTTCAAACAGGAATGTTTTAAGTTTATAGGTTTATAGGCATGAGTTAATCAATCAATTATACGTGCATAAATCTGCTGATTTATACTTACATTTTATATTTCTATAACAATAAGAATTATTCCACTTTGTATTTTATTATTATTATTTTTTTTTATTTATGTTTTGTAAAATTCTCACTTTTGACAGTTTTTTTACAACATGCTTTAAAATGAAGCTTTTTGAAACTGGAATTTTTATTAGTTTATAGAATGCTTCATATCTTTGTGGAATCAGTAATAAATCATATATTTATTTTTTTGTTCATTTTTTCATCCATCCATCCATCCATTCATTCATGTATTTATTTATTTATTTATTTATTTATTTATTTATTTATTTATTTATTTATTTATTGTTGCTGTCAGTGGTAGTTTTTATTTATTTTATTTTATTTTATTTTGTTTTGTTTTGTTTTGTTTTGTTTTGTTTTGTTTTGTTTTATTTTATTTTATTTTATTTTATTTTATTTTATTTTATTTATTTCATTTCATTTCATTTCATTTCATTTCATTTCATTTCATTTCATTTTACTTTACTTTACTTTACTTTACTTTACTTTACTTTACTTTACTTTACTTTACTTTACTTTACTTTACTTTATTTTATTTTATTTTATTTTATTTTATTTTATTTTATTTTATTTTATTTTATTTTATTTTACTTTACTTTACACTGACCAACACTATAATAAAATCCAGTACAGGCACAGTTCAGAATAATGAAAATGGGCCATCATTTTGGTTGCACTAAATATACATGTACGTTGAATATAAAATATATTTTCTAAATGTAATTTAATTAAATTTTATTATTTCTTTTTCAAAAGTGTCACAAAAACAACAATATTCCATATATAATTGTAGCTCTTTGGTTTAAACCAATTATAAACTTTGGGGATTCAAATCCAAAGATTTGAACGTGATTCACAAAGAATTATTCAAAGCTAACACTTACACTTATTATATTATAACGTGGCCAACAATAACAATATAAAAACATTATTATTTATGAGCAAGGTAGCAGTATCTGAAGTTGAGGCATTAACTTATAAAGCACACAACACACCAAAACGGATCTTAAAAAATACAAGTTTATTGCTACTCTACTGTATAACACAATGTACTAATCTACATAACGCACATACGCACAAGCAGTTTGAGAAGAGTTAAATTCATAGCATTGTAACCTGAGAGAAATTACAAAAGCAGAGAACTTCACGATTCTTCACTGTATACTTAAATATAGTTCACACCAGTTTGTTTGTGTTACTTGCGTTCTGATGAAATTTTGGTTTTCTCAGGTTTCCTTACCTTTAGGGAAGCTTGGAGTCGGTTTCTAGCATCGGAGTCGGCATCATGCGTTACTGTCAGCTATACAATCATTTTAAAAGGACAACATTTTTTCCAAATATAACCGTTTTATATATAACTTAATATTTAAATATAACTCAACTATTAAATTCTATTCAATTTATCTTTATTTCTATAGCGATTTTACAATGTAGATTGTGCCAAAGCAGCTTCGCAGAAGTTCTAGTAAAGTCCAGATTTCAGGGTTGAAGTTCAGTTTAGTTCAGTTCAGTGTGGTTTAATATTCACTACTGAGAGTTCAAACACTCGAGCAAATCCATCGATGCGCAGCTCTACAAGTCCCAAACCAAGCAAGCCAGTGGCGACACCGGCGAGAAAAAAATTATAAATAAATTAAACTTCACCACTATAAACTACTGTACCATTTCCAGCAAAGACAGAATGGCAAAGGGTGATTATGGGATGCCAAAAGAGGTCTATAATCTAAATGTGTTTTATTAGTATGCTCTTTTTCCTCTCTGTGATTGCTTTCCAACTGTTTGCATCTTCAAAGGCATTTTTGATAGTGTCCCCGTATAACACAGCACATTGCACGTCTTGCTTGAAATTATAAATGTGAAATGGTTGTTTACTAGCGTTCATCCATATCTGAATGCCCTTATTAATTCATTATTCTATTTGTATCTTGTCAGTTTGGGTTTATGATCTGTTTGCCCTTTGCTGGGCAGCATTAAAACACAAATCTGTGGTAAAATCGCTTGATGTCCTCATTGATACTGATTAATGATTATAGTGCAGATGTAATAATTCATGCTGCTGGTGTTGTTGCTTTTTAATTAAGATGAAAAATAATCAGTCATGCATGTCCATGCTTTTGTATTTGTCTGCCGACTGTTAAACGCAAAGATGCTAATGGCTCTTTAGTTTAGAAAGCGCTGTTTTTTTTTCTTTCAGACAGTCCAGAATTCTGAGTGAAGCATTATGGGAATGAAAGACTTGTCCTTGGCTTGGATTTATCTTCTATTCCTTCCATTTTCAGGCTTGACTGAACCAGGTAAATCTACATGTGTTACACACACGCATGCACACTAGACTAGTGATTTTCGACTACAATATTGTCTTTTAAACTGTCCATGTTTTACTGTTATATATGCAATTCAAATGTCAAATATTTAAAAAATATAAAACTGTTGTGTTAAACTACTGTATTTTAACTAATTTGATTGTTTTATTACTAATTGTTATGTGATTTTCTATTTATTCATTATCCAACAAGTACTGTATATGCTTTTACAGTTATTATAGATGAATTACCATGTTTGTAAACATTCAGGATGCGCGCGTAGCGAGATTGCAGAAAAAAAAACGTGAGCGCTAGCATTTACAGCGAGGGAATGGCATCCGATGCGGTACAGAGTTTGTTGTTGTCTTAGAAATAATTTATATTTATTACATATTATACATATTATTTACATAATACTTTCAGCGTATTATAACAACTTGTCACCCAGTGATGAGCAGTTATTCTACAAAATTAACGTTAAAGTGAGTGGCGTTCATCTGACAGGTCCATTTGCCACCCTCCCAATGGATATTGGATGAGACGAAATGGCCAAGCGTCCAGCCCAAAATATCCCACTATCTCATTGAAACTCCAAGTGATTTCACAAGAAGTCTTTGGATGCCTACAGTTTTGTTTGTGCAAACTGCAGAGTCGAGCATTTTTAATTAGGCCAGCTCACTTTTAGCCAAATACATCTGCTTTTGGCATTAAAAGTAGTGTGGTGTACGGTAAAAGTTAAGTTTTTAATTATTGGACTTTCAAATTTAGCATCCTACCGCATAACATGACATGTTTGCAATTGCAACCGGTCTTTTTTTGCAACCGAGACCCGTGTGATGTCATGTGTGACGTAGGCTGGTAATTCGTCTATAGCCAGCTTGTACAGGACGTTAACATGACGTCAGATTGACGTTGCATTTTGTTTAGAAATGAAAATAGGATTAAACCTAAAATCAACCACATTTCAACCTCTAATGATGCTTGACGTGTGGATGTTACCAATATGACGTCTATGAGACATTGAATATTGGTTGCCATACCTGACGAATATATTTTTGACGTCCACATGACGTCGGTTGGATGTTGGCTCGACATTGGATTTTGGTCAGTTCCAAACATAGCATAAAATATCATTGTCTTTAGACGCTGGCTAGACCTTGAATTTCGGTCACCTGACGTCACGACCTAAATCTAACTTGATATTGATGTCTTATGAAATTGTGTGCCTGCTGAGTAATAACAGATTAATTTTATTATGAGACCATTTTCTTTACGCAATGCATAAAAACTTTGTGACACAATGCATAAAAAGTTCAGTTTATTAATGTCATACAGACATTGGATTTTGGTCACTTTCCAACACAACCTAAAATCAGTCAAATATCAACGTTTAATGATGTTACAGCTTGACGTTGTGTGGACGTTACCACTATGACGTCTATCAGACATTGGATTTTGGTTGCCAAACCTGACAAATAAATGTCAGCATTTGACGTCAATATGACATTGCTTGGCTTGGTATAGCCAAGATATTGGCTTGGCGTTGGATTTTGGTCACTTTCCAACACAACCTAATGACATCCAGATATTAATGTCTAATGCTGTTGCAGCTTGCCATTGTGTGGACATTTTCAATATGATGGTTGCCATACCTGATGAATAAATGTCAGTATTTGACGTCAATATGACGTTGGTTTAAGATGTTGGCTTGACATAGGATTTTAGTCACTTCCAAACACAACCTAAAATCAACCAAATATCAACGCCATTTCATGTCGTTATTCAACGTCAAAATAACATTGTCCTTAGAGACTGGATAGACCTTGAATTTTGGTCCCCTGACGTCACGACCTAAATATAACATTTATTGTTGTTTCAGCTTGACATTGTGTGAATGTTGTCATTATGACATCTATCAGACGTTGGATTGTGGTTGCGATAACTGATGAATAAATGTCAGTATTTGACGTCAATAAGACGCTGGTTTAAGATGTTTACTCCACGTTGGACTATGGACACTTTCCAACAACCTAAAATCAACCAAATATCAATGTCAAATGATGTTACAGCTTGACGTTGTGTGGACATTACCGCTATGAAATCTATTAGACATTGGATTTTGGTTGCGATACCTAACGAATAAATGTCAGTATTTGACATCAATATGACGTTGGTTTAAGATGTTGGCTCTATAATTTTGGTTACTTCCCAACACAACCTAAAATAAACTAAATATAAAGGTTATTGGACATCGACAAAACATCGACCTTAGACGCTGGATAGACATAAAATTTTGGTCACCCGACGTCACAACCTAAATCTAACCAAATATTAATGTAAACCCGGCCACCAGGCTCTTGCATACGAGCCCCAACCCCAGGCCTGGCTCCAGGATTGGGCCCCGGTTGCACCATAATGGGTGACGTCACAGTCCTCGATGTAATTGAGTTCATAAGGGGTTAGTCTGACCTGTCACCTAAGACCTTTTTGCCTTGGGAGACCCTACCAATGGCATTAGCCCCCGACAACATAGCTCTTAGGATCACTCAGGCACTCAAACCCCACCACCATGATAAGGTGGCGGTTCATGGAGGAGCTTCATGCAGGGTAATAACCACATTTATTATATTATATGACCATTTTCTTAAATTTTTTCTGACATTATTCTGAAATAAAAATGAAGTGCATTACAAAACAGTAGGAATGTTGCTAGCTGGTTTACTTTATTGACTTTTGGGATGTGTTTAAATGTGTTGTTTTCTTCTTAATGTCTTATTATAAAAATATTCACACTGATACAAATTTCGCACTTGACTGTGACATAAAAGCCAATTATGTACACCGTTTATTTACTATGAATCATAGAAATCATACAAAGTGTTCACAGAATCCCTTTTTAATAAAAAGGATTTTCTCTGGGCTATAGTAATATAGCAGAAACACATTAGTTATGCCATGGGGTCATAAGGCACAATCTATAATAAGCCTAATTTACATAAACATTAGCTGTATTGGCTCTGGACGGAATGAGAATGGCATATTTAAATTGTTTTAAAAGTAAATTTCCCCCAGAGGATACAAAAGACAAGATGCAGTGACACTTCACAAAGCCTTCACATTTCTAAAATAACTATCCTAATACTGCAGGCCGAAATGCTGTCTGTGGTGTCTATATTAGTTTAATGACAGCAGATAATGTGAGCGTCGGAAGAAAAAATGCCCTCATTATCCTGATAGAAAGAGTGTTAAACTATGCGCTGAGGATTCACCTCACGGATAAAAACTTTGACAAAGTCTCCACAAAAAAGACGCAACGCTGCACTGAATCTGATCACTCCAATCATCGTGCATCTTTTATTCATGATTGATATTTTACCATGCACTATGTGAAGCGGAATCTGTGATATTTGAAGAGCATATTTCCACATACTGTGTTCTATTTTCCAGCCAGGTCTTGAATTGTTTTGTTTAGTTTAATTTAATTTAATTTAATTTAATTTAATTTAATTTAATTTAATTTAATTTAATTTAATTTAATTTAATTTAATTTAATTTAATTTAATTTAGTTTTGTTTTGTTTTGTTTTGTTTTGTTTTGTTTTGTTTTGTTTTGTTTTGTTTTACTTCATATCTTTATGAAAACCATCATATACCATTTGTTTATTTATTTATTTTACTATTTTATTTTATTTTACTTCATGTCTTTGTGAAAACCATCATATATAATTTTTTTTATTTATTTATTTATTTATTTATTTATTTATTTATTTATTTATTTAATATTATTACTATTTTATTTTATTTTACTTTATATCTTTGTGAAAACCATCATATAACATTATTTTTTTTATTTAAGAATTTTACTATTTTATTTAATTTATTTTTTCTTCAAAATTTTGTGAAAATTATCATATATCATTTATTTGTTTATTTGTTTATTTATTTATTTATTTATTTATTTATTTATTTATTTTTTCTATTTTATTTTATTTCATATCTTTAAATACCAAAACAAATCTAATACTATTTATTTATTTATTTATTTATTTATCAATTTTACTATGTTATTTTATTTCATATCTTCAAATACCAAAAAAATCTAATACTATTTATTTATTTATTTATTTATTTATTCATTTATCAATTTTACTAATAGTATTTTATTTTATTTTAGTTCATTACTGAAAGTAACAACACTGACCGACACTATAATAAAGTCTAGTACAGGTACAGTTCAGAATATTGAAAATGGAACATTTTTTTGCTTGCAATACAGTAAATATACATTGCATATAAAATATATTTTCTAAATATATTTTAATTTAATTATATTATTTATTTTTCAAAATTGTCACTTTTGGCATTACAATATAATTTAACAAACATATAAAAATATATGCTAAAATATAATGGTTTTTACAAAAATATGAAGCAATATTAAATGCTGATAATAGGAATTACTAAAACTCCTCATTAATATGGGCAAGGGTTAAACTGAGCCAACTATTTTTTTTTATTTATTTATTTTTTTTCTGTAAAAATGACCAGGATTTCAATGGTAAAACCAAAACAAAATAAAAATGCTACAGTAAAAAAATGGTAACTTTGTTAACAGTAAGTTGCAGTTGTAAATTTATACAGTGAATAGTCATAACTTGACCTCAAAGAATTCCCTTCACTTCAAAACATTGGTATATAACTCCATAGATTGATAAAATACAGTACTGTTAAAAATAAAAATTTATTTTACGGTTTCTACTGTATTTTTAAAGATACAGTTCTGTCAACCACAGCTACAAGTTATTCACTGTGAATTTGATAGATTTCTAGTTTCATTAAAAAACAATAGTGATGTGTTTACATTTGGTGCGAGTTTCAGATGACAAAACCAGTAGAGGGCGTTGTCTATATTTTTACGAATGTAAAATGCATTACTTGGGGTATGTTTTGTTAAATGCTACAGTACACTGACCTAAACCCAACCAATTGTGTTTTTAAAAGCAAATGTTAGAAAAAGTACATCATAGCCACATAGTTTTACCTGGATTTTACTAGAATAGTTGTCTTAATAGAGATAGACAGGTGATGTATACATATTTGATTGCTAATCGTAGACATTAAGTTGATTTGTGGTATTTATTTGGTGTTGTGCAAAGAGCTGCATAAAAAAAATAATCCTGTATTTGTCAATAATATGTGCCTGTAAGTATCATTAGTGTGAAAAGGAACAAAACTTGTCACGTAGCATTCGTTTTACCCTAAATCTGCAGTCAAACATAGGTTAAAAGTAGAGTTTTGTGATCCCACAATACTGTAGACTAGGGCAAGTGTTTCCAATGAGACTTTTTTTTGCTGATTCAGAATTGGTTTTCCTCAACAAATGGCTCACTATAACTCATCTGAGGTCTGCAAGAACAGGTAATATCTGTCAAACCATTCACAAAAATGGCTCAGATATTCTCATGATACCATAAAAGATTAATTAACTGTGTCTGGAGTCTATTCCCAGAAATTCTTTGTGAGGTTACTAGAAGCTGAAAGCTTAATGTTATCTCTTTACATATGGTCACATAAGTCAAGCATCCCTATTACTATGGCTAAGCTTAAAGGAAGGGCTTTCACTAAATCCCTGAGACTTATTAAATGTACACTTTCTGTAACTTCATGATCTCAATTTGCCGAATGCAGTTTGTTTGGCTATTTTAAGTGATCAGATTTATGATTTTCTATTAAAAAACGTTAAATAAATATGAAATAAATGTGTAGGTGTTGAAAGAGAAACATGAGCTGTGTTAATGCCGTCAGAAGTATTTGTCTAGACTGGTAAGAAACCATTACATTTGATCAGTTCATACATTGCTTTGTTTGTAAGGGTCATAAGCTGACTTTTATTATATATTTTTTAAGTATGTTTATGCATTTAGGTTGCACGGTGGCTCAGTGGTTAGCACTGTTGCCTCATAGCAAGAAGGTCGCTGGTTCGAGTCCCGGCTTGGCCAGTTGGCATTCCTGTGTGGAGTTTGCATGTCCTCCCTGTGTTTGCGTGGGTTTCCTCTGGGTGTTTCCCCCACAAGTCCAAAGACTTTTGAGGTGAATTGAATAAACTAAATTGGCAGTAGTGTTTTTGTGTGAATGAGTGTGTATGGGTGTTTCCCAGTACTTGGTTGCAGCTAGAAGGGCATCCGCTGTGTAAAACATATGCTGGTGGATCATTCCGCTGTGCCGACGCCTGATGAATAAAGGGACTAAACCATAGCAAAATGACATATTATGCATTTGATCATTTTAATGCAAATTAGGGGTTAGGGTTATAGGGTTAGGTAAGTTAACTTGTACTTGCTATGTTTCTTATAGTCAGTTAAATGTCTGTTGAAGGAGCAGTCTCAGCAGATATTAAGCAGACACTCTACTAATACTCAATAAGATGTAATTGACATGTAGTTTCAATGCAACTTTTAGCGTGCTTTCACACTAGCACTTTTGGTCCGCACCCTGGTTCGTTTGACGTCATAGTACGGTACGTTTAGCTAGTGTGAACACGTCTTCTGAACTCGGGTGCGCACCCGTGTACCGTACACGAGTCCGCCTGAAAGAGGTGGTCTGGGGTACGGATTATGTGAACTCTGGTACGGTTCACTTGTAGTATGAATGCAATCGTACCAAAAGCCGGAAGTGAACCGTCAACAGTACATCAAACTATAGTTTTCATAACGTTCATTCGTGTGTGTGTGTGTGTGTGTGTGTGTGTGTGTGTGTGTGTGTGTCTGAGTATCACGTACTGTACGTTGCTGACAAGCGGGACTGAGCCAGAGCAAACACAATGAGAATGTCTGCTTGTCTCCTCCAAAAACAGCTTGGACATCACGTGATGTTCTGAACGTTTATATTAAATTTTTGCAGCAGATAGACGCAAGTCGCTTTCTGTATGTCCAAAACCAAAAGGTTCAGTAAAATTGAAACGACCGCGATGTGCGGACGTCTTTCCATTTTGGCGCTTTGCTTTCGTGTCCGTCGCCTGGCAACAGACGTACACAAAACATCGGCTTGATGACGCAAGCGTACTGGGTTTCAGAAGGAAAAAAGACAGTGTGAACACAAACCAACCAAGCAGGTGGCAAGGGGGGACAATCGAACTAGGGTACGGTCCAGGCAATTGAACCAAGTGTGAAAGCACCCTTAGTCAGCAACATGTGCAATAAGGACCATCAAAATAAAGTCTTACCAAAAGATTTTTGGATTTTATCAAAAAAAAATAATCACTTAACTAATCGTTTATCGAAATAATTGTTAGTTGCTGTCCTATTAAAAAGACTTAGTCATATAGCTATGTCACACACTATATTTCTGACATCCGATAATAGTGCCGCTTAAAGATTCCACAAATAGTTTGTTAATATTGATAATTGTACCTTAAAATAAAGTATGAACAAAAAGCCACTTTTTTTATCAGTACATATTCATGTCACATGAGCCAGTCGAAAGAATGCCAAACATTGTGTTTTAAAAAATTTTTTTTTTTTTTAATACTTACTTTTTTTAAAAAATAAGCGCAACGAAACACAATAGAAGAAATATTTTCCGTATTAGATTAAGTTTTTGTTCTAACCAATATCTGAAATTGATATTTTAGAAATGGATGCTATTTCTTGCAACTGAACAACAGAAAACTGACAATGATCACCTCCGGTACACCTTATGTGCTTTATTCAGTGTTAAACGCTAACAATGTGAGTTTGAATATCATTGAAAATAAAATAAACCGTTTGAAATGGAACTTTAGAACTGTGACTCAGTGTATCAGTGATTCAGCATCTACATTTAATAATGTTAAAGAGGTTTAATATGTATTAATTAGATTATAAACCTTATCGTTTTGTTGGAGTGCAGTAAGTGCACTATTCTGTATTTCAATATCTGCTGTGTTTCGTCTGGTGCAAATTGCTTATCACTGCAAATCTCATCATGTAGTGTGTTGTTAGGACACAGTGTTACCTGCTCACCTAATGTTTACATTCTTAATATTAATATTATTTACTAATTAATAACCACTTCATGTGGAACTCTGAATCCGTGTCTCATTTCGGAGCCTGCTACCACCCGAGGTCGCATTTCGGTCACAAACTGATATTAAGAGCCTTTCTGACTGAATGAATGAAATACGCACAAAGCAACTCGGGGAGCTGAAGTATAATTAGCTAAACTGGCATTGGGCGGGTTTAATGACCAAAACAAAAACAGACGTTCCAGCACATAACACACATTTTCAAAGCATAATATCTGATTTCAGCATTGTTTTTCAGATAAACAAGAATGCTCACTTAGCATGTTTCTTAAATATCTGCAAACATATTATGGTATGTTTATGTTTTAGAAGAGCCAGAAACGTACATACAGCACCTTTAAATAAAATAAAATAAAATCCCCATGGTATATATGACAGCTTCCTATACTTTCTAATTTAATAACTTCAAAATATATGCTATTACTATGATTGCTTTATAATATTTTCTAAAATATCTATAATTTTCCTCCATCATGCTTGAGCAAATCACTATATATTCAGCAACTTTCTGAGGTGGGACATCTCTACACATATACTTGAACCCCTGCTGAACCAAAATGCTATCGTTTCGGAAAATGCTCTTCCTTTCAGATAAATATGTACCCGATAAATTTTGCACTCAACATCATTTTTAATCTCCTGGCTTTGATCTCTATCCCCATCTTGATTTCACTATCCAGAAAACCAGACAATTAATGGTACTACAGAGCAACATTATTACCGCAACTGAAAATTGCATAACCAATTATATTGTTTGTTGTCTTTAAGGTTTTGTTTTTCTCGCTTGGCTCCATTTGATTATGATAACGTTTCATAATAACAATAACTGCTGCTTCATTGTTAATCTGTATAGCATTGATATCAGTTAGTGAATATAATTGTGCTCATCAACGGCAAGTCTGATGTCTAATCAGTTTCTTTGTGACATCTCTGATTAGCTTTCAGTGCCGATGATTAAATAGTCTGACGCTGATTAAATGTAACATTAACTGGAAAGACAACACAATAGGTGTCAGATTTGCACATACAGTCAAAGTCAGAATTATTAGCCATCCTGAATTATTAACCCCCTTTTTTTTTTTTTTTAGTCAGTTTCAGTTTAACGGAAAGACGATTTGTTTATCACATTTCTGAACATAATAGTTTGTTCTGTAGACAATTGAAAATAAATATTTCTGAAGGGGGCTAATAATATTGACCTTAAAACATTTTAAAACTGCTTTTTCCTTTTCAAAATAAATACTTTTTTTTCCAGAAGAAAAAATATTATAGGAAATACTGTGAAAAATTAATTCCTCTGTTAAACATTTGGGAAATATTTTGAAAAAAAAAAAGTCAAAGGAGGGCGAATAATTCTGACTTCAGCTGTATATCTTCTTTCACAGTGTTTAAAACAGTTGGTTCAAGGATCCAGTCTCTCTAAACCACGCCTTTCCAAGAGTGTGTTCTGTTCTGATTGGTCAGATTACCAAGTCTATTGTGATTGGGCGACCACTTACAGCACATCAAAAACTAAACACCATTACTGTATCTGAATTTCAGATCTTCTTCAGCACTTGTAAACGCTTTGATAAGAACAGTGACATTGGTGTTGGTTTAAGATGAGATCTTTTTGACATCCTCATTTGCTTATCACAAATATATCACAAATATGTAGTTTGTGTCATAGTTAGTGTAAACTTTTTTAAATCACCCCCCCCCCTCCCCCAATAACCTAGAGCATCTTGTAAAATGTTGTCTGATCTAATGGAGAGAAGAAGAAAAAACAAAAACTATATATATCCAAATACCAGTCAATCCGGCTCGTTCTCTGCTAACAACTTTTGCTAGTTTAGTGGCTAATTTTTTTTAATACATATGAGTCAATGTAATTTCAGTCGTACAAAAATGTAAAAAAAAAAGTTTTTAAGGATTTTGTAAAATGGAGAAAAGAAAAAAACATAATAATAATAATAATAATAATAATAATAGCAGCATGGTGGCTCAGTGGGTAGCGCAATCACCTCACAGCAAGAAGGTCGCTGGTTAGAGCCTCGGCTGGGTCAGTTGGCATTTCTGTGTGGAGTTTGCATGTTCTCCCTGTGTTGGCGTGGGTTTCCTTCTGCTGCTGTAGGTCTCAAGGTTGGACGTGTTGTGCGTTCAGAGATGCTCTTCTGCACACCTCGGCTGTACTGAGTGGTTATTTGAGTTACTGTTGCCTTTGGAACCAGTCTGGCCATTCTCCTCTGACCTGCATGTCGGCATTGTCTTTCGAGGTGTAAGTGATTTTTTTAATAAAGATTTACGCAGCTTCTCCTATCGCTGCAAATTACACTTTTACTGTTGATATTTGGTGCCAGTTAATCAGGAAGTGACGATTTTGTTCTATTTGACTCATTGGGTTGAAACGTTGCTTTATTTGCTCGTCTTTTATGTAAAATTCCAGTTTTGCGCATAAATTTAATTTGCATCTTTGAATGGAAACGACTATTTTCATGCTCGTTTACTAGTGTATTTTTCCAGAGTATTTACTATAATATGAAGAAAGTCTTGTTTGTTTTAATTCGGCTTGAAAAAAAGCAGTTTTTAATTTTTTAAAACTATTTTAAGGTCAGATCAAATTGAAGATGTGGCAACACAGTGGCGCAGTAGGTAGCGCTGTCGCCTCACAGCAAGAAGGTTGCTGGTTCGAGCCTCGGCTGGGTCAGTTGGTGTTTCTGTGTGGAGTTTGCATGTTCTCCGTGGGTTTCTTCCCACAAGTCCAAAGAAATGCGGTACAGGTGAATTGGGTAAGCTAAATTGTCCGTAGTGTATGTGTGTGAATGAGAATGTATGGGTGTTTCCCAATGATGGGTTGCAGCTGGAAGGGCATCCGCTGCGTAAAGCATATGCTGGATAAGTTGGCGGTGCATTCTGCTGTGGCGACCAGATTAATAAAGGGACTAAGCCGAAAAGAAAATGAATGAATTGAAGATGTTTTTGCATTCTGTTAATGTTATCTATATGCATGTGTTTTTCTAACTTGCAGCACATCTGAGCTCCGTAGGCCACCACAGCTTAGAATAGCTTCCTTGTTTCTGGTAGAAAACTCATTTATTGTGCACTTTTTAGACCTTTCACATTCACTAAGTGCTATGTCACGCACTACATTTCTGACATCTGCTAATAGTGCCGCTTAATGATTCCACAAACATTTTTTAGGACAAGTAATAAAGTTCAGTAGCTGTTTGCGCTTGCCACATTCGTACGGTATTGAGTAGATATGTGGCCACAGGTGTGCATAAATTAGTGGCTGTGAAATGAGCTCGCCTAATAAGATTGACCATCCGTTTTAGAAATGCATATCAATAAAAGCCACAAGCACAGGTTCCTTTGGGCTGCGGCGTATTGACCGCATGTATGCTGAACATAATGAGATGCTTTAAAGGGAATCCAGCTGGCATTTCAGGAGTTTTGTGTACTTGTAAATAATTGATGCGGAGGCACATTCGTTGGCAAGAGCCGGTGTTTGCTCGCTAACCTTCTGGTTCACACGTTCATGACGAATATGAACCTAAATATTACATCAGACAGTCTTTAAATTAGCATTTTAATGGAATTTCTGCTGTGTACAGGAGCCACCGAGGCAGTGTTTCCAGTCGGTGTGTGTGCAACCGCTCCATGAATAATGTGTTACTCGCTGATGAGATTTAAAAAAGACGGAAATATAATTGGACGCCAATAATCCGAAGCGTACTCAAACCACTCGTTCTCTCCGAGTTTGAACTTTGGTTTCATATAAACGCACGGATGTAATGAATAATAGCTCAATTTAATAAATAGCAAACAAAATACGTGGGAATGAAAACACATTGAAAACACATTGTTTTCCCTCTAAAAAACTTTTAGAGGGAAAGCTTTAGACGCGTTCTTCTTGCTTCACTGGAATAATCACTAAAGTAGAACTTTTTACTGAAGTAACACATTTCCTAATATATATTTTTTCTCAAACTCAGTTTATATAGAGAATAAAAGTTGTCATATTCTCTTATATTTACAGAAATATCTGTTTTTAGCTTCTCTGTTTATATATGATCTTTGTTATGCACTCACCGGCCACTATATTAGGTACTCCCGTTCCACCACATTCCAAAGGTGCTCTATTGGATTGGGATCTGGTGACTGTGGAGGCCATTTGAGTACAGTGAGCTCATTGTCATGTTCAGGAAACCAGTCTGAGATGATTCGCGCTTTACGGACATGGAGCTTTATCCTGCTGGAAGTAGCCATCAGAATATGGGTACACTGGTCATAAAGGGATGGACATGGTCAGCAACAATACGAAGGAAGTCTGTGGCGTTGACATGATGCTCAATTGGTACTAATGGGCACAAAGTGTGCCAAGAAAATATCCCCCACACCATTACACCACCACCAGCCTGAACCGTTGATACAAGGCAGGATGGATCCATGCTTTCATGTTGTTGATGGCAAATTCTGACCCTACCATCTGAATGGCATTGCAGAAATCGAGACTCATCAGACCAGGCAACAATTTTCCAATGTTCTATGGTTCAATTTCGGTGAGCCTGTGCGAATTGTAGCCTCAGTTTCCTGTTCTTAGTTGACAGGAGTGGCACCCGGTGTGGTCTTCTGCTGCTGTAGCCCATCTGTCTCATGGTTTAAAGTGTGTTTTCAGAGATGGTCTTCTGAAGACCTCAATTGTAACGAGTGGTTATTTAAGTTACTATTGTCTTTCTATCAGCTGGAACCAGTCTGGCCATTCTCCTCTTATCTCTGGCATCAACAAGGCATTTGCACCCACAGAACGGAACGGTTACTAAAGTAACCCTCGTTCCCCGAGGGGGGGAACGGAAATGCTATGTGGAAACTTCCACTATGGGGATTTCGTCAGAAGCCAATCGTCTGAAAGAGTATATAACGGGCCAATGAAATGCCAATGAGTTGGCGGCATCAGCAAGCCCAGCTGATACCCATTTGTAATCAAATCGATTTAAAAAGGGATCAGATGGCTTGGCTGATTACCTTTTTTCTTTCGCTGAAGAGGCTAAACAGCTGTCAGCAAAAAAGGGGCAACCACTGTGGCGAAGGAACATAGCATTTCCGTTCCCCCCCTCGGGGAACGAGGGTTACTTTAGTAACCGTTCCGTTCCCCAGCGGGAGGGGAACTTCAATGCTATGTGGAAACTTCCACTATGGGGAAATCTATGGAAAACGCCACAGTGATTGAACCTTACCACGTCACTGGAGAGAGGTTAGCCAGGCTCTAGGCGTGAGCGCACCGTCATCACCAGGGACGCAGCCTTCCAACGTGTCCCCTGGCCCTAACTTACCTTTACTTACCTGTGAAGATCAAAGGTTTATTTATATTTTTTGGGGAGTCGTAAAAAATGAACCTAGAGTTCTCTAGGAATTTTTTAGAATACGACAGTACGTTGGGAAAGCGTACAGTCCCGATAGGGAGGACGCTGCGGAGGCCAACTGCTGCCCAACAATTGGGGAGCCCTGGTGGCAATAAACATATGGTCTAACCCTGGAAGGGGGAGAGCGCATACGAAGATGGTTAGCAGGGAGGGAAGACACGAGCCCACCCGAAGGAGGGAACTATACCGTGGCTGAGTGAGCATATGGGATCACCAGCGGGGATCACTCATAGCAGGCACCTATACCCAGAACGCGGGCTGACCAGTGGGCATGCCAACAACGTAACGGGCCGAACACCTGACTCCTCCGACGAGTCAGGTGCTGGGGGCCTTGGAGGAGCTCTGTAGGGTTCACCTAGTGGGGAAGCTCAACTAGACAGAGTAAGAAAAGCGCACGTATCTCTGTGTTAGAGAGAGAGGCGCAGCAAGCGTGAAACAACACCAACCTAATTTCCTCATTCACCGGGGTTACCCAGCACACGTGAGGAAATTGGCTCCACTCGGAGATTGTAAAATCTCGCAAATGTACTGGGTGTCGCCCAGCCCGCAGCTCTACAGATATCTGTTAGAGAGGCGCCGCGTGCCAACGCCCAAGAGGAAGCGACGCTCCTAGTGGAGTGCGCTCTAATTCCCGGGGGACACGGCTCACCCTGGCTTTGATAAGCGAGGGAGATGGCATTCACTATCCAGTGAGCCAACCTCTGTTTGGATACAGCACTTCCCTTCTGCCGACCACCATAACAGACAAAGAGCTGCTCAGAGGATCTTAAGCTCTGAGTGCGGTCCACATAAATACGCAAAGCGCGAACAGGACACAGCAATGAAAGGGCTGGGTCTGCCTCCTCCGTAGGCAGCGCTTGCAGGCTCACTACCTGGTCTTTAAACGGTGTGGTAGGAACCTTGGGCACGTAGCCGGGCCGGGGTCTCAGGACAACGTGAGAGTATGCCGGCCCGAATTCAAGGCACGAGTCACTGACCGAAAATGCCTCCAGGTCCCCGACCCTCTTGATCGATGCCAACGCGACCAGCAGAGCTGTCTTCCAGGACAGGAATCTCAAGGATACTGTGTCGAGTGGTTCGAACGGATCTCCACGTAGGCTCGTAAGCACTACCGTGAGATCCCAAGAGGGCATGAGAGGGGGGCGGGGTGGATGTAATCGCCTCGCACCTCTGAGGAACCGGATGATGAGGTTATGCTTACCCACGATGCCACCATCCACCAACTCGTGGTGAGCGGAAATGGCAGCGACGTAAACCTTCAGTGTGGAGGGTGACAGCTTCCGCTCCAACCTATCCTGAAGGAAAGCAAGCACAACACGGATCTGGCAAGTCCGGGGATCTTCTCTAAGAGAAGCGCACCAATCAGTGAATAGACTCCACTTCAGGGCGTAGGCATGCCTCGTAGAGGGTGCTCTAGCCTGAGTGATGGTGTTAACCACCGCAGCCGGTAGGTCACCTAAGTCTTCCTCGCTCCGTCTATGGACCATACGTGGAGGTTCCAGAGATCTGGGCGAGGGTGCCAGGTGGTGCCCTGCCCCTGAGAAAGAAGGTCCTTCCTCAAGGGGATCCGCCAGGGGGGGGGCCGTCGCGAGGAGAGAGAGCTCTGATACCCAGGTCCGGTTGGGCCAAAGGGGCGCAACTAACAAGACCTGCTCCTCGTCCTCCCTGACCTTGCACAGTAGCTGTGCGAGTAGGCTCACTGGGGGAAACGCATACTTGCGCATGCCCCGAGGCCAGCTGTAGGCCAGTGCATCCGTGCCGAGGGAGCCCTCGGTCAGGGAAAAGAACCACTGGCAATGGGCGTTCTCGGCAGAAGCGAACAGGTCGACCTGAGCCTCCCCGAAACGCGCCCAAATCAGCTGAACTGACTCGGGGTGGAGTCTCCATTCTCCCCGGAGAGGGAGCTGCCGTGAGAGCACATCGGCTGCACGGTTGAGCTCGCCCGGAATGTGAATGGCACGTACCGACTTGAGTCGACCGCGACTCCAGAGGAGCAGACGGCGAGCGAGCTGAGACATGCGGCGGGAGCGTATACCCCCCATACGGTTGATATACGCTACCGTCGCCGTACTGTCCGTCCTGACCAGCACGTGTTTCCCCCCTAGCACCGGTAAAAAACGGCGCAGAGCGAGAAACACTGCCAACAGCTCCAGGCAATTGATATGCCAATGCAACCGGGTTCCTCTCCAAGGACCCGCAGCTGCATGCCCGCAGCACATGGCCCCCCAACCCGTACTGGAAGCATCCGTCGACACGACGACATGCCTGGACACTTGTTCTAAAGGCACTCCGGCCTGTAGAAACACAGGGTCCCTCCAGGGGGTGAGGGCACGGCGACACAGCGGGGTAATGACCACTCGGTGTGCGCCCGTGAGCCATGCGCGTCTGGGGACCCGATCGTGAAGCCAATGCTGGAGCGGCCTCATATGGAGCAATCCGAGCGGCGTGACCGCGGCTGCGGATGCCATATGCCCCAGGAGCCTCTGAAAAGTTTTCTGCCCTGGAGCCGAAGGGGCGCCAGCGCACCCTCCGCGAGCTTGGTGAAAACCCGCGGAGACAGAGAGAGCCCGAAGGGGAGGACTTTGTACTGCCATGCTCGACCTTCGAACGCGAATCGCAGAAACTGGCGATGACGTGGAAGAATGGAGACATGAAAGTACGCGTCCTTCAGGTCGATTGCTGCAAACCAATCCTGAGGACGGACGCACCGGAGGATGCGTTTCTGCGTGATCATCCTGAACGGCAGCTTGTGCAGACAGCGGTTCAGGACGCGCAGGTCTAGGATTGGCCGTGACCCACCGCTCTTTTTGGGCACGATGAAATACGGGCTGTAAAACCCGCACCTCATCCCGGCTGGAGGGACCGGCTCGATTGCACCCTTCGCCAGGAGGGCAGCAATCTCCTCGCGCAAGACAGGGGCGCACGCAGGACTGACCCTGGTGAAATACACGCCCGTGAACTTGGGGGGCCGTTTGGCGAATTGAATCGCATAGCCGAGTCTGATCGTGCGAATGAGCCATTGCGACGGGCTGGCCAGCGCTAACCAGGCCGGCAGAGCCCGCGCAAGTGGCACCAAAGGCACAATCGTTGACGCACCAGCGGTGGGGCAGCGAGGAGTGGGAGGGCTCACCTGGGAAGCACTGGGGTCCCACAGATGAGCAGGAGGTGAGAGATTCACTCTCACCTTCCTCCCAGGGTCCTGGAAGGGGGCTCGGAGCGTGCGAGGAGGGAGGCCCTCCTGCAGCACACTCGGAGCCACTGGCGAGGAGCACCGATCCTGCGAGCTGGAAGGCATAGCGTCCCAGACCGGCAGTGTTCGGGCTGTCACATCCGGGGAAGGGAGAAAATGCTCTTTCATTGAGAATTTGGTGGCCGCTGACCGCAGAGTCAGCAGCCGGGTGTTGAAAAACACCGTTTTTTGATGTTGATCCCAGCCCTCCACCGGGTAAAGAGCATGTTCCCTCCTCTCCGGATGGCCCGTCTCAGGGTCGCTTCGCGGTCCGTTTACCGGACTTAGCGGCGCCCTGGGGCGGGGGCGCTGGACGCCTGCGGGAGGCTCGACGCTGTCGCTTCGCCGGTGGAGCGGGCGGCGGCAGCGGAGCAGGTCTTGAGGCCGCAGGCGGGCGCCCTCGGCGAGGAGCAGCCGATGTGGATGGCTCAGCGGGGGGAGCGGTCTTACGTGCCCGCCGATAGATGACCTCTCCCATCGCATTCGACTGCTCCTTCACCGCCGTGAACTCCTGGGTGAATTCACCGACGGTGTCGCCGAACAGGCCAGCCTGGGATATGGGTGCGTCAAGAAAGCGAGCTTTGTCGACGTCACGCATATCTGCCAGGTTTAGCCAGAGGTGGCGTTCCTGGACCACTAGTGTGGACATCGTCCTTCCCAAGGCACGCGCCGCCGACTTGGTGGTTTTCAGAGCATAGTCGGTCGCGGTGCGTAGCTCATGCATTAAGCCTGGGTCGGAACCACCCTCGTGCAGCTGCGACAACGCTTGCGCTTGGTAGCGCTGGTACGTGGCCATAGCATGCAAGGCGGAGGCAGCCTGGCCCGCAGCAGCATAGGCTCTGGCCCCAAGGGACGCAGATAACCTGCACGCTTTGGACGGGAGACGAGGATGACCACGCCAGGAGGAGGTGCCACGCGGACATAAATTGACCGCAATGGCACGCTCAACCTGGGGAATCGTCTCGTACCCCCTGGCTGCCCCACCATCCAGGGTGGTGAGGGCGGAAGCACACGCAGATCGGGCAGAAAAAGGTGCCCTCCAAGACTGCGTGAGCTCACGGTGCACTTCCGGGAAGAAGGGGACGGGAGGCTTAGAAGGCAGCGCCTTCTTCTTAGCCTCCACGTAACACCCATCTAGACGGTCCGGCCGCGGAGCTGGGGGATAAACCAACTCCAGCCCCACGGCCGAAGCAGCCCGGGAAAGCACAGCCATCATATCCGCTTCTAAATCCGACGCCTCGCTCTTCACCCCGGAGGGCGGGAGCGGGTTCGAATCCTCGTCGGAAAATGACAGCCCACCCTCCGATGCATTGATGGACATCTGGTCCTCGGCGTCATCGAGTGAGAGGGCGACCATCCGGGAGGATGGAGCGCTTCTCTCACTCGACTCCTGGATGGAGCGCGCTGAGGAGTGGGAGGTCCGCGAGCCCGAAGGCGGCGGGTTAGCCCCCACTGTAACCCTCAGATCTGCCCGAGTGCCCACCGCGGAGCGGGAGACAACAGGGGTGGATCGCCCTTTTGCAAGAGCGATCCGCGATCTTAGCTGCGCAACAGACATGGCATCGCAATGACGACATGCACTGCCCGCGAGCACCGCATTAACATGCTGGACCCCCAGGCATGCAACACAGTGCTCGTGCCCATCATCCGAGGACAGGGAACCACCACATCCAGAAACGCACGGTCGGAGCAACATCTTGAAAAAGACGCGCTGCACGACCGTGTTGCTCTTTTAGGGAAAACGCCCTTATACTCACCGCTCTTGTGAAGGACCGGACCCAGAGAACGCCCAGGCGAGGGAGGATAGACCCAGCTCACCGTCCGCCGATGCGTATCACACGCTCTGTTGACCGGGAGAAACAGCCTGCTCGCAGCGCTGGCAGCTTTCTCGTTCTCTCTTTCTCTCTCTCTCAGGAAGATCTCTCAGAGGAACCCGACTCTCTCAGCAGTTGTTTAGACTCTGAAGCGAAGAAGGTAATCAGCCAAGCCATCTGATCCCTTTTTAAATCGATTTGATTACAAATGGGTATCAGCTGGGCTTGCTGATGCCGCCAACTCATTGGCATTTCATTGGCCCGTTATATACTCTTTCAGACGATTGGCTTCTGACGAAATCCCCATAGTGGAAGTTTCCACATAGCATTGAAGTTCCCCTCCCGCTGGGGAACTGCCGCTCACTGGATATTTTCTCTTTTTCGGACCATTCTCTGTAAACCCTAGAGATGGCTGTGCGTGAAAATCCCAGTAGATCACCAGTTTATGAAATACTCAGACCAGTCTGTCTGGCACCAACAACCATGCCATGTTCAAAGTCACTGAAATCACCTTTCTTCCTCATTCTGGTGACCATGTCTAAATGCACAGTTGGAGAGATTTACCTAATAAAGTGGCCTGTGTGTGTATACAGTATATAATATAGAAACAGGAATATTAATGCATTGACATTGCTTAAAATGGGAATTTTTTTGCATTTACACAGCTTATATAAACACTAAAAGTTGTCAAAAAGGTCTGGATGTATTACTAGTTTTAGCCCCTCTGTTGACACATAGTCTCGGTTATGTTTATTTGTGCATGTTTTCTAACAGAGAATGAAATGTTAATGCATTGACATCATTTCAAATGTAAATAATTTTGCATATGCACAGCTTTAAATGTAGAAACTTAACAAAAAGTACTTTTTTAATTGAATGTGTGTTTATTAATAATAATAAACACACAAAACAGTGTTATTGTAGTGATATTTGTATATTATTGAAGTATTTATAGATATTTCATATGTATACATATTTTCTGTTTACTTTTAGATTTACGTTTTACATTAGTCTATTTTCTCATTAGTTTTCTTTTTTTTTCATCAATTTTTATCTTTTTTATTTTAGTTTTAGTTAGTTTAGTAATGGGTTCTATGCAAAGCTGGGGTTATAAAGCCGACAATAAATTTCCAGTGAAAACTTAATGTGACTGTTTTCAATTTCACAAGGATGTTTTTTTCAGCATTGATGTTGTAATGTAATTACAATTCATTCAGTTAAATAGACTTAAGCATTCATTTAGTTGTTCAAGTGTGAAACCAGATGAAATACCGTAACTGCTAGCACCGTCAGTAGCAACAGGCTAGAGCAAGAAATTCCATTGCAAATACTGAGGTGAAAGAAACTGTCATATTTTAAAGACATGGCGGGGGGAAATTGAATTTAATGCAGTGCTTCTTGTCCGGTCTGAGATCCACTTCATATCGTATATCTAACAGGCAGTGAAGATTACAGATTTTTTTAAAAATCAGATCCTAAACATGACAATTTTATAATGGAAAGACAGGTCACCGGAAGCTGCCAGGCTGCCTGGCTGAATATTAAAAGTATGTGTGCATATAGCCAATTCATTAAAATGGAAACATTCCTTATGGTTTCTGTTTAAGTATTTATTTTTGTTTTATTTAAATGTTTTTTTATTGATTTTTTTTACATTTATTTTATTTTATTTATTTATTATTTTTATTTTATTTATTTTTTATTTTTTTGTGAAAGTGACCACTGACCAAGACTATAATGAAGTCCACTAGTCACAATAATTACAATTGTACATTCATTCATTCATTTTCTTTTCGGCTTAGTCCCTTTATTAATCCGGGGTCACCACAGCGGAATGAACCGCCAACTTATCCAGCATTTGTTTTACGCAGCGGATGCCCTTCCAGCCACAACCCATCTCTGGGAAACACATCCATACATTCTCATTCACACACATATACTATGGACAATTTAGCTTACCCAATTCACCTGAACCGCATATCTTTGGACTGTGGGGGAAACCGGAGCACCCGGAGGAAACCCACGCAACCACGGGGAGAACATGCAAACTCCACACAGAAATGCCAACTGGCCCAGCGGGGAATCGAACCAGCGACCTTCTTGCTGTGAGGCAAACGTGCTACTCACTACGCCACCGTGGCGCCCCATACAATTGTGCATTATTTTGTTTAAATTTATTAATCATAGTTTAACATTTACTAGTGCATAATTAAAATGCAAAATCATGCTTGCTAACATTAGTTAATGCACTGTGACTTAACATAAACTAACAACGAACAACTTAATTTTTATTAACCGATATTATCAAACATGAATAAACAGTGTAATAAATGTTCTGTTCATTGTTTGTTCATGTTAGAAAATGCATTATAACATTAATACAACCTTATTTTAAAGTGTTATAAACCTACTTTACAGTACAAATAAATGAATTTCTTTTAGTTTTCACATGAATGCCAATGGGCGCCACGGTGGCGTAGTGAGTAGCATGTTCGCCTCATAGCAAGAAGGTCGCTGGTTCGAGCCTCGGCTGGGTCAGTTGGCATTTCTGTGTGGAGTTTGCATGTTCTCCCCGTGGTTGCGTGGGTTTCCTCCGGGTGCTCCGGTTTGCCCCACAGTCCTAAGACATGTGGTACAGGTGAATTGGGTAGGCTAAATTGTCCATAGTGTATGAGTGTGAATGAGAGTGTATGGATGTTTCCCAGAGATGGGTTGCAGCTGGAAGGGCATCCGCTGCGTAAAATATATGCTGGATAAGTTGGCGGTTTAATTCCGCTGTGGCGACCCCAGATTAATAAAAGGGACTAAGACGAAAAGAAAATGAATGAATGAATGAATGAATGAATGCTAATGATATGGAGTTGTTTTAAAATATATGGTCTGCACAATTCATGAATGTGGCTGCTCACGTACCTTCATAGACCTTGTACATGACTGTTTCTTCATTGTTTGAGTGGTTATTTGCTTGTGGGTAATGGAGAAACTAGCACTGTAGTTGCTGTTTGCACACCATTCTCTTGTGATTGCTACCAATTACTGGCAGCTGTGTAACTATAATGACAAGGTTTTAAAAGTCAATTGAACTTTCAGGAGGCAATACAGCAGGGCGATTGATTCCAGGAATTTTAATTCACCTGGAGAAAGCTGTCCGTTAGCATTCCTATTCATCCCAGTGGCAGCTGCTTGGCCGGGGTTATTGAGCAGCTTACACGCTGTCATCTTTGCTGCGGCTAAACCTTTCTTTTTCTTTTTTCCACACTGTAAAGCAACTTGCTGTAGAGCTTTTCAAGAGTTCACACTTAGCTGATGATTGATTATAAAGCGTATTTGGCATGCTGTCCCGGGAGAGAGCCCTGAGCTCAGAATATCCTTGAGCCCGGGGCTCCCTCCCGTTTAGTGGCGAGAGGAGAGTTTGAGCTCAGGTAAGTCTCCAGAACTCCCTCTGCTTGTGAATAAGCTGACATATATCTGACTAGAGTTGCCTTAAGAGGCTATTTAAAGTAGTCGATTTACTTATGTTGTATGTTTGTATGACGGTGGGATTTTCAGTTTATTCATGACCATTTGCTTCAGTATAATGTTATAATAATAAGCAATATTAATTATTATATGTATATTTATATTTGTTTCAATAAAAAACAAGTTTAGATAGTCCACCTGTCAGGATATAACTTTTTTGACCACACTTGAAATTAGAACTGAATTTAGAAATACAGTAGTTTCGAAAAAATCTTTGAGCTTAACAAACAAAATTAAATATGTACACTAATGGATGTCTTGCACGTATACAACACCGTGTCCTTATCCACTAAAGTAAAGAGTAAATAAAGAGGCCGAATGGAGGAGGCTCGTTCTTTTTTCTCGCTGCAGATCGTATTTTTCTGTCCTTAAAGTAGCAAAAGTCAATTCAGACATGGTCTTAATGCTTTTGCGTCATGTGCTGTAGGATCTGTGCCTAGATTGTAAAAATAGGATTTTTTTTTTTTTTAGAATTGCTATTTAATATCTCACAATTTCAGGTCATTACCAGGGCCAGACGGAGTCTGTGGACATTTTTAGCTATTTCTGCAGAGTATTTTGTTAAAAATCTGCGGATTTATGCGGAATGATTTTGGGAGTATCATAACTAAAACCTTAATATATGAAATAAAAAGTAATACCTTTTTAACATTTATGTAATGTTTACAATGCAAATCAAATTAGATCCATATTATTTGGTAAACAAAGTAAGTCTCTCATATAAAATATCTACTAAAAGACAGAAAATAGTACTTTACAAACTGTACTGTAAATAAATCAGATGAATATTTTAATATTAGTCAATATTATTACTGAAATTAATTTAAAAACTGTATAAATATACATTTACACACATTTACACAAGTAAATACACAGAATCAATGATAGGCTAAACATCTGCGGAAATCTGTGGAACTCTGACCGCGCAGATTCCGTGTGGGCCTAGTTATTACCTCAGAATTGTGAATAAACATTGTGCGATTGACTTTATTCCTCAAAATTGTGAGTTTGCTTCAATTAAAAGTCTGCATCTTTCAAGTCAAACCTCTCAGAACTGTCTATTGTGCAATTTCAAAACTTCTCAGATTTGACTTTTTTTCTCTCAGAAATAAGACCTTATCTTATAGTATTTAGTTGTAAACGCACAATTGTGAATCAGCAATTCAATATTAACTTGGTCAATTTTTCTCTATTTTGAATTCTAAACAAGCAAGCTTTTTTATAGTTGCAACTTGCGAATCAACATCTCACATTTCCCACTTAACAAATGCAAAACTACAAAATAGTTTTCCATTTAATTTCACTCCAGTTCAGGAAAATATTAAGGAGATATTTATATTATTAAATAAACTCATGGTAGATAGACAAATGTAATTGATTGCTCAATTTTTATTGTTCTGACCACTCAGTGTCAAGTTGACAAGCGTGGGTCACGATAACCAGCTTATGAAATTACTTTTTTTTGTTCTGTACACCAGCCAATTGTAGCTTTCCAAGGTTACTCCACATTGTCACTTGCTATTTTTGTTGTTGGAAAATTACATTTAAATTGATTAAATTCTTGCAGAGAACTAGTTGTCCTTGTCCTTTTTTTCAATACGCTGCCAAAATGACCAAAAGACATGTTCTTCTGCAGTCTTTAATAAACTAATTTAAAATAGGTTGTGCAAACCACAAAAGACCCTCTTCATATTTTCACCTCATACTTTATGTCCTACAATAACAGATGGTTCTTTAAAGATTGTTTGAACAGTGTAGTATTTAGAATCCAAAATAACCTTTCTCTATGCTTAAATGGTTCTTTGTGTGAGTTTATGGTTCTTCACTTTCTGCCTTTTTGTTTTTCAAATCTGTAAAATCATAGTACAGCAGTTTCTAGCCTGGGCTGCGTTTCCCAAACAACAACACAACTTGCGGCTGAACTATCATAGTACGATGCATTGTTTGGGAAAAGAACAACGAAGTGACGAGTGTTTCCCAAAACTGTAGTTTCTCGGACGCAGATCCATCGTTTGAACCATGATAGAACCATGATAACGTAAAACCTCCATAACGACGCTCTAAACGGAGTGGAGTAACAACTTCTTTAGAGAAGAACCCCATGATGTGTTTGTGCAAATTATATTGTTTTACATACACATGCATTAAAAAAAATGGTAAAAACATGCACTCGCTTTCCATATTAACTGAAATATATGGAAACGGCACTAACAGGGCCAATGTTTCCTTTACAAATGTTATTGAGAATATGCCAAATTCTCTTCTAAAACATAAAATCACTTACAAAAAGCTAACAAGTATTCAAATCTCATATAGAAATCATATAAATAAATAATGAGGCTATTTATTAAGAAATGAAATTTTATATTATTTATTAGGAAATGAAAAAAAACTACTTTGATAATAATAACAATATATTATTATATATTAGATATATTATTATAACAATATATAATAATAATAATAATAATAATTATTATTATTATTATTATTATTATTATTATTGTTGTTATTATTATTATTATTATTATTCTTATTATTATTATTATTATTATTATGTTCAGTATTACTCACCTGTGTCAGGCACACTCATAAATGCACCATGTTCTTATCGAGATATGGTAGGAGAGTAGTACAAGTGTCTGGAAAAGAGTCAGCGATGAAAGACTGTGTTTTCTATAGGTGGTTTGTCACGCCCACTTACCTGTGTGAGGCACACTCAGAATTGAATATCGTTTTGAGGTTTTTCTGTGGTGTGGTGGAGAGTAGAAGGATTCCTGGTTTTAGGAGCTGGGATTGTGGAAAATATTTCAGAGGGGAGTAAGATGATTGGAGTTGAGGGCTCTAATGGCTTATGGAAAGAAACTGTTAGTAGTCTAGCCGAGCAAGCTCTAATACTCTGAAACTTTCTTCTTGATGGCAAGAGCTGGAAGACACTGTGGAAGGAATGGGTGGAGTCTTTTACAATACTACTAGCTTTGCTGGAGCACAGTGAAAGGGGAAAAAAAGTCCTGAATGGAAGGGAGGGGAGCACTGATGAAAAAGAAAGTATTTTTTTCTTTGATCAAAAGCTGGGCGACTCAGTGGCGCAGTAGGTAGTGCTGTCGCCTCACAGCAAGAAGGTCGCTGGGTCAGTTGGCATTTCTGTGTGGAGTTTGATGTTCTCCCTCTGTTCGCGTGGGTTTCCTCGGGGTGCTCCGGTTTCCCCCACAGTCCAAAGATATGCGGTATAGGTGAATTGGGTAAGCTAAATTGTCCGTAGTGTATGAGTGTGAATGAGAATGTATGGATGTTTCCCAGAGATGGGTTGCAGCTGGAAGGGCATCCGCTGCGTAAAACAAATGCTGGATAAGTTGGCGGTTAATTCCGCTGTGGCGACCCCGGGTTAATAAAGGGACTAAGCCGACAAGAAAATGAATGAATGAATGAATCAAAAGCTTTAAAAAAATCTTCTACTCTGAATTGATTTTCTTTGTCTTAATTTGTTTGTCAGTTTGACAGCTCAGACTTTGTTTACCCTAATCCAGATAAATTCGAAAATTACATTTTTGTCAAAAAATGCTGTGCATCTACACTATTGTTTTTATTAGTTTCCCTAAAGTTAAGCCATAATACGCTTTGGTCTGCTTTGTTTTCACCTGACTTTCCAGCTCTTTGAAATGTGGGTCAAAATGTCAAGGAAAATCACTGAGTTTTTTTAAATGGACCGACAGTGAGGTGCTGCGAGAAACACAGGATTATTAAGTTGCAAAAGTGAGCAAAAATATAGACTGGGAGACCAGCCAAAACAACAGCTCTGAGTAAACATTCTGGGATCTTTGATGAAAAGCAATCTGGAGCATGTACAAACTGACAATAATCTTTAACAACGCTGTCAAAACAGATAGCATCCATAACAACTGTACAAGTGTGTCCACTTTTTTACTGAATTGGTCACGTGTCTAAAAATGTGGTGTAGGTTTTGAAAGACTACGACTTAAAAGCAGCATTTTAAATTTTATCCACTTTGGAGAGCTTTGTTTTGTTGTAAAAATATACCTTTTCATTGCTTTAAATCAGTGGTCATCAAACTTGTTCCTGGAGGTCCGGTGTCCTACAGATTTTAGCTCCAACCCTAATCAAACACACCTGAACAATCTAATTAAGGTCTTACTAGGGATACTTGAATCAAGCAGGTAGGTGTGTTGAGGCAAGTTGGAGCTAAACCCAGGAACACAGGCCCTTGAGGACCGAGATTGGTGACCCCTGCTTTAAATGATGGCTTGGGGTACAATGAAGGTCAAAGCAGAGAAAAAGATGTGGTTTTTAAATAAAAATGAATTCATGTAGACATTTCCTTATATAGCATTTAACTACTCCACCGCAACCAATAGTTTCTTCTGTGTGAGAGAGAGAAAATAAAATAAAATAAAATAAAATAAAATAAAATAAAATAAAATAAAATAAAATAAAATAAAATTAAATTAAATTAAATTAAATTAAATTAAATTAAATTAAATTAAATTAAATTAAATTAGTTAAGCCATAAGACGCTTTGGTCTGCCTCGTTTCACCTAACTTTCCAGCTCTTTGAAATGAGGGTCAAAATGTCAAGGAAAATCTCTTGGTGACTCCTGCTTTAAATGAGGGCTGCAACCAATATTTTCTTCTGTGTGAGAGAGAGTAAATAAAATAAAATAAAATAAAATAAAATAAAATAAAATAAAATAA
>CAIGQQ010029922.1:2497730-2503084 GCA_903798035.1 Danio albolineatus | reverse complement strand
ATCCATCTATCCATCTATCCATCTATCTATCCATCCATTCCTCATTTCTCTCCAGCGGTCTTGTTTACCCAGTCAGTCCCATGTGAGATGTTTTTCACGTGCACATGCAGAAGACACAGGAGAGCCCGTAGATGTTCCTGCCCGGCTCCCCGAATTCTCCTCCGTCCCTCAATCTTGCAGCTTGTTAAATGGAGCTTGCTTGAGGCTTGACAGCATCCCTGTGTTACACTTTCCCTCAAATATCCCTCCCTCTCCCTCTCCTGCTCCTGTCATCTTCCAACCAGTGAGCTGTCAGCCTTCCGCTCCGTCTTTCTGCTTCACAGCGCTTTCTCGTTCACCCTCTCTGCCGATAAAAATATTCCACTGCCACGCTTTGAAACGTTAGGCTTCATGAATCTACCAGACCTCCCGTTTTATCTTCTAGTCATTAGCGGACTTTCCCCACCCACACAATGCACGTCGGAGACCCGCTTTCAAAGCATGCATTTTTTTCTTTCTTTCTTTCTTTTTTTTTATTATCCGTAGCCGACCGTGCTAACCTTGCGCTTCCTCTGTGTCTTTCATCTGTTTAGTGCTGAGTAAAGCTACTCAAAATGTCATACACCATCCTCCAATTATTTCGGTGCATTGTTTCGTCCCTTGGACAGTCACATAGGCATGTCCTTTATTACCGGGCGCCCTTCACTGTAAAGGCCATTTGGCAGACATCGACTACATACGAGCACTCAATGTTTTTTTTTCTACCTTGTCTTCCATCAGTATGCTGCTCGTGCTTCTCCTTTCTCTAATCCCAGTAAGGAGTCCCGCTTTGCCTTTTTAGATTTCTGTTTTTCTCCTTTTCTGTCAAGGGGATGCCAGTATCCTGTCGTGCCATCCAGACAACAGTAACCCAAGCCTGTTTTATAAAAGGTTATCACATTGCATCTCCCTCGATCTATACTGTTGTTTCCCCACCAATTAGTTTTGTGTTAAGCTGTACAAAATATCTGCTAATTAGCAGTTCTTGTAGTTTGTGTCAGCTGTTTTTTTTTCTTTGTTTTTTATTTGATCTCTGCATTGTCGACTTTTTAAAATTCTAGGGCTGCCCCCCTAATAATAATTTGTGTAAATGTTATCCTTTTAGTGTATTAATAAATTGAATATATCATGAAATATTCCATATTAATAATTGTATTGAAATAATATATATATATTTGTTCTGTTATGGCTGTCTATGCTTGTTGTAAGGCGACCTTGGGTGTCTAGAAAGGCGGCAACTACAAATAAAATGAATTATTATTATGTTTTTTTGTGTGTGTGCAAGTTCTTAATGTCACATTTTATTGCTTCTTATGATGTTATTTATGTACAATGTAAAACTGTTACAAATTACATATTTCCTCAGTCTTTAAACTTAAACCTTTTCCCCCATATAGGCCTAATTTAATTCATTTATAAGCGGGCGATTAGTCGACTAGTGGCTTTAATGAACAACTACGGGGCAACTAGAAAATCTTTATTCAGGGACAGTCATAGAAATTTCAAACTTTTTTGGCAATTTAGATGTTTGGAACACGTTGAATAAGATTTAGGTCACACTTTATTTTGATGGTCCTTTTATTGAATTTAAGTTACATTGCAACTAATTCTCATTACATTATAAGTATACTGTTAGGTTTGGGTTTGGGTTAGGTGTGAGGTTAGTGTAAGTTGGCATGTACTTGCAAAGTTTCTTATAGTCAGTTAAATGTCTGTTGAATGTCAGTATTAACATATATTAAGCAGACAGTCTACTAATACTCAAATGGACCATCGAAATAAAGTGTTACCAAGATTTATATCAATTACTATTTACAAATATGTACATCTATATCTATGTTTTCTTCATTTGTCAAAACAAGCTAAGTATGTTTACCTAACACACAAAACTCTATACCCTTATAATAACCAAAAAACCTCTAGCAACACCCTTATAACTAGCCAGAATACACAAGCAAAACCATAGCAACCATCTAGAAAACCCTGATAACAAAAACAAACAAACAAACAAAAAAATCTACAACACCCTTATAAGCACCCAAAATACCCTAGCAATACAATGGCAACCATCTAGAAGACCCCAACACCCTGATAACAAATAAAAAGCCTAGCAATACCATTATAACCAGCCATAATAACTTATCAACACCCTAGCAATCATCTAGAACGTCCTACAACCCTGATAACAAAAAATAAACCCTAGCAACATCCTTTTAACCGGTGAGAATACAAAACCTCGGCAACCATCAAGAACTACAATCATGACCTTTAATATGATAAAGTTTCTCATAATTATTTCATATATGATATATATTTAATATTTATTTGTTTAAATTGCATTTGAATGGTTTTGGATTCAGTGTTTGTTCAAACAACTATTTTATTTTTATTGCTAAGAATTTGTGCAAACTCTAAACTTTGCTCTCGTCGGCCCCATACGCGTCCTGTAAACTAGAAACACTAAGACTTAAACTAAATGTGCCCTATAGAAATATGCACAGCAGTGTTTGTTAGGTCACTTTTAAAAAAGCAATAGATTACAGGTTAATTTGATTACATTACTAATTACTACATGCAAAAAGTGATCAGTTTACTGTCAGATAAGTTATCAGTTTTTTTTAATAATCTGTGTTATTTTAGATTTTTTTTTGTTGTTTTTTTGAAAATTTGTTTTGTTTATATTTGATTAGATTTATTTTTCGATAATCTTTTTATTTGATTAAATATTTTTTGATAATGTGTTTTGATTAGATTTTTTTATTGTGTTTTGTTTGGATTTTTTTTAAAAGAGTGTTTTGAATAGATTTTTTTGATGTGTTTTGATTTGATTTTTTTATTCATTATTTTTTAAACAGTGCATCTCTGGTATTTTCCGAAACTCGAGAGAATCCCTAATAATAGTGGCAGCCCTGCTGTCGACCTCTTACTCGTTTTGCACCGAACCCGATGTGCATTCTCCAATGACGAGCTTATTAGCAGTCCACCGCTCGACATGCTGAGGACCACCCTCTCGCAAAACTGACAAGCCGAACGCTGCTTTCAGTTTTGCATAAGATCCACTGATTGCTGCTTGTCTCTCCACTTGTGTGAAAAGCATCTCCTCCTGATATAAAAGACACCATGGGAGAGCGAATAAACCATTGATAAACAGAGAGGCCAAATCAAGGATACTTCTTGGCTGTCTAATTGAATTATTTGTTTGGAAATCAAAAGGAGACTGAATAATGAACACAAACTTGAGATAATTGTGCTGACAGAGAAAAAGAGAGAGCAGAAACGAGTGACAATCTCTGACTTTACACATTTGCATATGTCTCCGGCATATGGAGAGCATGTAATGACATTTACAGCATTTTTATCTCAGCTGTATAGTGGATATGAAAATTAATGGAGCTCACTGTCTTGAGGCCAAGTCGGGCGTTGAGGAATCTCCAAACTCAAAATTGTAAATATTGGAACATACTGTAGCTTACAGCTTGAATTACTTGCAGTACTGACATGAATTCAATTACATGGCTTCAAAATGATCAGACTTGCATTTTTTTGTGCCTTATGCCTACAATAAAAACAAGTGTAAACTTCTCTGAGACCTAGATTTAGGACCAAACTATTCACTCATTAACTAAATGCTGTCTTGTTTTCTCTAAAAAAATCCTCAAAGCAAGATAAAGGGCTTGCATTTTGTTAAGGACCACAGTTTGAGCAAAAGTTAATTGTTATTTTTTTACACAAAAAAAAAAACATCTCGCATGATTTGATGGTGAATAATCTGACTTCTTTCTTTCTTTCTTTCTTTCTTTCTTTCTTTCTTTCTTTATGTATTTATTTCTTTAATTCATTCATTCTTTCTTCCCTTTTTGTTCGTTTGTTTGTTCGTTCATTCATTCGCTCGTTCGTTTATTCATTCATTCTTTCGTTTGTTCAAGAACTTTATTTGTAATTTTATTGCCATTTTAGTCATGCAACACATTTTGCTTGGTAGCTCCCAGAGACCAGCAGCATTTGAAAACATAAGAGTAAACAAAAGCCTAAACACTGGTTGAAAGTGTTTGCCAACTAGACAAATATCCACTCAGAACACCCTGACAACCACCGAGACACACCTAGCAACACCCTGGCTACCATAGTTCACAAATGAAAACCTAGAATTTTCATTTTTGAAAACTTTTATTTACTCAGCCTTCACGATTACAAAACTTATTTGTGTTTCTGTCTTCTGTTGATATAGATCTGTTGATGTAGATTAATTTACATCTCATCTCATGACATATATATATATATATATATATATATACACACCAGTCTTTCAGATGAGATGTTAAACCGAGGACCTGACTCTCTGTGGTCATTAAAAAACCCATGACACTTCTCATAAAGAGTAAAGGCTGATTTATACTGCTGCATCAAGCGACACAGAGGAGTAAACACCTCATTGCCTGCTAGCGTTTCGGAAGTGTATATCGCAACATAAACTGTGCACAGAAGTATAAATGCACAACAGCGTGTTGCATCACTCGACGCAGAAGTATAAACCAGACTTAAGGGTGTAACACTGGTGTCCTGGCTAAGTTCCCTCCATCGGCCCCATCAAGGCCTCCCAATCATCCCCATGCTGCACACTGGTGGTGGTGTGGAGAGACTCCCCTCATGATTGTGAAGCGCTTTGGGTGTATAGCCATACACAATAAATGCGCTATATAAATTCACTGAATATTGAAGACATTTCATTAAGAAGAAACATGCTGGTAGCTTGCATCCACTGACTTCCATAGTATTTTTCCCTACTATAGAAGCCAATAGGTGCCAGCAACCAGCCTTCTTCAAAATATTTTATTTTGTGTTCAACAGGTCTGAACTAAATTGAACTTCAACAGTGACTTCAATTTAACTACAACTACAGAACTAAGAACACCCTGATGACAAAAAACCCTTTAGCAACACCCTTATAACTGGCCATATTAGCAACACATTGGCAACCATATAACATCCTAACACACCGATATCTGGTAAAAAATAAATAAATAAAAACACCCTTATAACCACCCAGAATACCTTATCAACACCATGGCAGCTACCTAGAACAAACTTACACCATAATAATAACAATAACAACAACAACAACAAATGTTGCAACATCATTATAGCTGGCTAGAATACCTTGTCAACCATCTAGAACATCCTAACCGTACGTTCACACTGAAGGAGGTGAGAGCGTCTAAGTTTGCTCTGGCCGCCCTGTCGCCAATGCTGTCTGCCTTCAGAGCTCCAGCAGCGAGAGTGTCAACACTCGCTACACTGATCTCGTATTAAAAGGAGCCGCTGCAGCATTATCACAA
>CAIGQQ010029922.1:2470230-2492730 GCA_903798035.1 Danio albolineatus | reverse complement strand
AACACTAGAATGATTAAGAACTACCAAAGGATCCCACAGAAAAATTCTAAAACAAAAAATACACATACATAATTCCTAGACTTCTCCATTAATATGCAAACATTATATATATATAGGGCTCTATTTCAGAGTTGACAAATAAAGAGCTGCTGGACTGAGAAAGATGAAGATGATGCTGGAGGAGAGAAATACAGATGATTTTATTGATGCTGGAGCAAAGTGAAGCAGATCAGGAATTATTTGTGTTTGCCGTCTGCACCACATGCTCAACGTTTGCCAGATGGTTCATGAATAACAGAGATTCCAGCAGGTTGCCTGAAAAATAAATAAAGGAACGTGCACAGACACTATGCTTTACTATTCAGACCAGAAACATACTTTGAGTTCACAAGCATAAACTTTCACGTTTTTCTTATCAAATCTTAATGTGGATATTTTAAGTATGTAAATCAATCATCGATATCAAAAATTTCAATCTACCAGCATTTTTCGGAATATCTTTTAATGGAAGAAAAAATCAAATACGTTTAGGGGAAGGAAGGGAGAATAAATGATGACAGAGTTAACTTTTTTTGGGTGAACTATCTCTTTAAATGAAATATATAGGAGTGTTTCTCAACCACGCTCCTGGAGGAACACCAGCTCTGCTCATTTTTCCTGTCTTTTTAAGCAAACACACCTGACTCAGATCATCAGCAGAGACTAAAACGTGGTTGAGAAACACTATAGCCAAGCACCATTTTATTTGAGTAATTATTTATAAACTATTTAAATGTTATATTTTAAATTAGTTCTAAATTAGCATTTTTATTTAATTTTTTTAGTGCTGGGCAAAGAAATTTGTTTTGACAGTAGATGTGTTTGTAATGTGCATATTAGTTATTATATTATGATACAAATTATATATAAATTAAAATATCTCAGCTAAAATAAGCTAAATAAATTTTTGCATAGTTTTGTTTTTTGTGTGTGTATTATATATACATGTATTATATATACATAATAAATATATGTAATACAATGTCTAATGTCAAAACAAACTTTTATTTTGCATGCGATTCATTGAAATTAATCTGTTTTTTTTTTATTTGTTTTTACATTTCAACTTTTACCTTTTTACCTTTATTTGCAAACATGTGTACATTTTCTATTGATTATTCGGATTATTCTAATGTCATATATACAACATAAATCCTTTGCAACCTTATGATTGCTTGTTGATTTAATTTTTTATAAATTCATTTAATGTCCAGGCAACAAGAAACATTTAGTTTGTTGGCTCTCAACTAAGTTGAATGTTAATTATAACTGTTATTTTAAATAAAATTTTAAAAGTAAATATTAATAAATCAATGTGTGTGTGTGTGTGTGTGTGTGTGTGTGTTTATATATATACACTTTTTTACTTTTTATTTTATAACTTACTTTTGTTCAATATAATATTCAAATATTTTGAGGATTTTATTTTATATTTATTTGTGTTAAAAAAAAACACAGAAAAAAAAGCCGAAACAGTTAAAAATACATGTATTTTTTTATTTAATTTATTTTCTATTGTCAATTATTCTTCCATTTTATTTATTAATTTATTTATTATCAGAAACCTGACAATTATCATCTCTGGTAAACCTCATGTGCTTCATACAGTGTTAAAAATTATTTACAGTGTTAATATTATTTGCTAATTAATAACCTTATGTAGAGCTCTGAATCTGCATCTCATTTAGGAGTCTGCTACCGTCCCCGGAGGTCGCATTTCGGTCATGAGCGCATGTTTCGAGAACCTTTCTGAATGAATGAATGAAATTTTTTCTAACAAGGCAACCCAGGCTGCTGAAATATAATTGGCTAAACTGGCATTGGTTGGGTTAAAGGGACCAAACCAAAGCAGCCTTTCCAGCACGTAACACATTGTCAAAGCAGAATATCTGACTTCAGCATTGTTTTTCAGATAAACAAGAGTTCACTTAGCATGTTTCTTAAATATCTGCAAACATATTATGATATTTTTATGTTTTAGAAGAATAAAAAACTTGCATACAGCACCTTTAATTATCTTTGTTTCAAAGACAAGAACATTTCTTTAATCCGAATATTATGTAAATCTTGCTATTGACTGTTATTTAGTAGATTGTATTTAGTTTTGCTCCAGTTTAATATAGTATATTGTGTTTCACAGCCACTCCATTTAAACTGAATATGGATTTTTGATGAAGACAGTAAACAGAGTAAGTGGTGAATATAAGAATGTGGGAGGTGAGGTTTCAGATCCAGTATCATTAGTATTTAAAAACATGAAAACCTTCTAATAATCTAATAACACTCTCCAGTCCTCCCTCTATAAATGTTCCACAGTTGTGCGCGTTGAATTGCCAGTGTTTATGATTTCCCTGCCCGTTTCTCACTAGCCCACATGCTCCAGCTGGATTATGAGCCAAAATAAACACAAACACAAGTATAATCATATTATATTCATAACTATTCCCAATGCCTCATCTGAAGTCTGCAAAGTCATAACTAATAGCTACTCAGAGGCTATTGTACATGCAATATGCAGATTAACAACAGCCATCATTCATAAATACTACAAATCCCCTTGCCATTTAAACCCATAACATAGCTTGTAATATGTTATTTCCAAATTAAATGGGAATATTTCACAATGAGCCAATGTGCTTCAGTTTAAACCACAGGCTTTAACCATAATAACCCTTATGCTATTGCCAGTCAGAAGACAGTATTGTGTTAGGGAAGAAAAAAAGAGCAGATAATACTATTATTTTAAAATTGAAAAATAGATAAATGCAAAATTTGAAACAGTAAGATATTTTTTTATATATGTTAAGTAATTTTACCACTTAGTGTTTTCTGTGTAACATATTTTGTTACTTCTTCATTACTTTACTTAACAAAAAAATCTAATCACATTTTATTTATAAAGCACAATAAAAACAACAGTAGTTGATCACTCTGCTATAGAAAATGTATTATAAAATAATAATAATAATAATAATGATAATAAATAATAATGATGCTAACAATAATGGCAATAATAATAGTAATAATACATAATCATAATAATCATAACTAATAGTAATAATAATAATAGTAATAATAATAATAATAATGATATGTACAAAAATAATAATAATAATAATACAGTAATGATAACAATGATAATAATAATAGTAATAATATATAATCATAATAATCATAACAAATAATAATAATAATGATGATTATAATAATGATAATAATAGTAATAATAATAATAATAATAATAATAATAATAATAATAATAATAATCATCATCATCATCATCATCATCATCATCATCATAAAAATTTTAATTTTAATTATAATAAATAGAAGAACTATTAAAAAAACTATTCAATTTGAAATGAATAGTTAAATTTTAATTAAATAATTCAATTTAACCATATATAAAAACTATTTATAAACTATTTAAATAACTAAACTAAAATTACACCAAGGATGCAGTAACACATTTCATCAAATTTTACAAATTTTACAATGTTTAATCCAGAAGTCATAACAAAGCTATTGTAAAAAGCCATTAGTTGACTTTGCTTAAAAGTGAGTAAAACCATTGCTTTAAAATTAAGTTCAAACTATTTCAATTGTGTTATGTCAAATAAACAGCTTCATAATGCTGTTTATTTCAAAATGCTGTTTTTCAGTAGCTGCTTTTTACAGGACATACTATCTGAACCAGCTCATTCAGCCTGATCTCACACAGACATGTAACTATTTTGCGTTTTGGCATTTCAGTGGTTAATTCACACGAGTTCAGTCGTATAAAAAAAGTATGGTTTTTAAAAGGAGGTGTGGCATCAAACCCGACCCCTAAACCTTACCGTCTTTATGGAATGAGCAAATCATACTAAATTGCACGACTGAGATCAAGTTCGTACAAATTAGCCACTAAATCAAAAAGTTACGAATTGCCGTAAGATAGCGTTGGCTCATTAGTTTCCATGTTAAAGGTAAAAGTTCCACCCAATTTCTTCATGTTGTCACAACACAAATTAAGTTAACTTACTTGTTTTTACAAATTTAAGTGGATCGAACAAAAACAATTAAGTTCATTCATTCATTTACTTTGGCTTAGTTTCTGTTTCAGAGGTCGCCACAGCGGAATGAACCACCAACTATTCCAGCATATGAGTTACGCAGCAAATGCCCTTCCAGCCGCAACCCAGTACTGCAAAACACCCATACACTCTCACATTCACACACATACACTACAGCCAATTTAGTTCATCCAATTCACCTATAGCACATGTCCTGGGGATGTGGGGAAAACCAGAGCACCCAGAGGAAACCCATGCCAACACAGTAAGAACATGCAAACTCCACACTGAACAAATTAGTTTTCACTTAAAAAAAAACTAAAGAATTGAGTTCAGATCATTTTAAATCAGTATTTTGAACAAGCAGCCCAAATTATTGAGTGAGTGTGAGTTTTGAGTCGCTTTGAGGTTTTAGTATTCAGTATATCCACCGATTTAAACATTAAAAACCACAGCGATGAGCCGTATCTTCCACCTAGCCCAGATCCAGCGTATTTACTCCACAACAAAGACACGTTTAGTTTCAGATAGTGAACTCTGTAGACAGATCTGTCAAACTGAAAACGCTCCTCTACGCCTGTATTCCCTGGAAAAAATAAATTGAGCTTCGTGCCAAAATGCGCAGCTTTCATCACAATGTAAACAATTTATTTTGTGTGTGCTGGAAATCCCCCAAACTTCAGCCAGACTGACAGTGGCATCTTTTAGGTATACTGAAACTTAATGAGATCCCGGACTGGCGGATAAACATGCTAATTCAGGTTTGGGTGGCAAAGTGTTTCGAAAACAGTCTGGAGTAAAAAAAAAAAAAAAAACATCTGCAGGTTTAAATAGTTGCACGTTGGAAGCAAATTGAAAACTGGCACGGCTCACAAAGAGCTGTCATTCATCTAGGCTTTTCTCACACAATATACACAGTTAAAGTCAGATTTTTTCATTATTAGTATATTTTGTTCCCCAGTTTCTGTTTAACGGATAGAAGAACACATTTCTTAACATAATAGTTTTAATAACTCATTTCTAATAACTCGTTTATTTCATCTTTGGCATGATGACTACATAGTATTTTACTAGATATATTTCAAGATACTAGTATTCAGCTTAAAGTGCCATTTAAATGCTTAACTGGGTTAATTATTTTGCCTAATTATCGCAACGACTCCCATATGATTTGTACAATGATTTATTTGTTCCCAAACCCCTTCTTCAAGAGTTCACACTTAGATACGCTTAGCGTTTATAGCAGGTTTGTCATGCTGTCCCAGAAGAGAACTCTGAGCTTGAAAATATTTGAGGCCAAGGCTCCCGCCCAGTCAATAAGCATATAAGGGGATCCAAGATCAAGTAGGTCCCAAGAGCTTCCCCTTAGAAAATGAGGAGGTGGGGTGAAAGGGGCGATTCTTCGAAAACAAAGATAGAGCAGTAGGGAGAAAACGATCCATTTATAGTAAGCTTGGATCACTCTGATTGGATCATTGCTGATTTCAGATGAGTAGCCAGTCATGCTCAATCATATCACGTGCTCCTCACTAAATTAGTTTGTGAAACTTCACTTTGCGTGAGGCTAATATGCTGTTATTGGTCCAATGACCCAGTCTTTTGTGATTGGTCGACTGGGTTCAGCGCGAAACCCTAACCCCAAGTAATAACATTGACACACATTCAGTATTAATCCACACAGTGACAAAATTCGGCAAAAAACGGCAAGGATTGCGAGCTTAGACATGGATTTAAATCGGTAAAGGAAGAAGCACAGGTCGCATTTTCAATGTGGTTTTGGACACAATAGGTTAACATCCCCATAAAGATTTAACCCGAGAGATACATTACAAGCACTGATCTTTAATAGATACGTGATTACAAGCCGCGCGGAGCGATTACAAGTTACAACACACAATTAAATACATGTTTTGAAAACTACAGAAAACGAGGCAACAATTTTAGTTACTCAAACATGATCCAGAGGAAGAAGAAACTGGTCCAGATAAACTGTAAAAGTTACTGATAAAGTCCCTTTCAAAGTCTGTCAAAGTCCCATACATAATAGGGACCGCTGCTCCTTCCTTTAATAGCAAACTGCCGACGAATACCGCGTTGCAGGGTAGCTTATTGTATAAAAAAATCAGAAAAATGACAGGAGCAAACACACCACACGGTTGGCTACTGATCTTAATCTTCAATGCGGAAGTGCGCTCATTTTTGCGATTTGTTTTAGGACTTCCGTTTCAGTTGCCTATGGGAGAAATGACTAGGAAGAATAAACGGCAGAAAACGGTTAAACTTTTTTCTCTACAAACAAGTGCATGACTATACAGAGTGACACTCTGGTCTTTTTAATTTTTGTTTTAGTGGCAGAGCCCAGACACTAGTCCTTTTCTGTCGTTGTGTGTGTCTCTGTATGAGTGCGAATTGTGAGCGCGCTTGGACAGTGCACGTTCCCGCTTGATGCGTGCGCGTGAGGTCTGGGCGTGTTTGCGATTTGCGCGCTCTCGTCCTGGTCTTATTGTTCGTCTGTCTTCAGCATGGTGTTTTTTTCCCAGCGTGTCAGTCTAGTTGGTTTCGGTTTCGGTTGGCGCTGGATGAAACATGCACGCTGCGTGTGTGAGTGCACGGTGAGTGTTTTCATTCATCGTGTACTCGTGTCTCGCATTCAGTCCTCTGTTGGTGTTGTGTTTAGCACGTGGTGCATGTTTGCATGCACCGCGTGCTTTAGTGTTGTCATATGAACACGTGGTTAATGAGTTCTCTCATTGGCTGATTGTTTTATGTGAGCACATGGCTTGTGTGTTTGTATCGTGCTCTTGTCTAGTCCCACCCTCCTTGTTAACCCATTATTAGTTTATCATGTTTACCTGTTTATTTGCAAATTATTACTGATTATATTCTCCTCATGTCTGTTTCCAGTCCTGATCCCTGCCAGCCTGCCCAAGTTTGTTTGTTTATTTGTTTTAATATTGTTTTACCCCTCGGGGTAGTTTATTTTGCTGTTTTGCCTTTTATTTTACTTTATTATAAATAAAGACCCATATTGTTTCTGCACTAAAGTCCTCGCTCCTTTTCCCCACCACGAACGGTGACAGAGTAGAATTATATAATAAGAAAATATCAGTTTGCAACATCAAGCAGCGTAACAAGCTGTTTTTAACATCTAAAAATGAATGGAAGTGAATGAGACTGGAAGTCTCGAGCCAAAAAGATTCCAATGGCAGCACCCGCTCGTACGCGGAGAATAAGGTCAATACTGTGGTATTGTTGTGAAAATGAACTTTAACCCACAGCCGAATCTCCATCTGTCAGTGATCGCCATCTTCGCGTCATGATCAGTCCCGTGATCCCCCGCGCTTAGCTAGTGTCTGCAGGGAAAGGCGTGTTCATGCTTTACCGGATCTGGCACTACATATTTGGGGTTGTACCGTATCGACGTCAATGCTTTCAACACGATTAATTTATTTGACTCTTAGTCTACTATTTCCTTTAAGAATCAATAGTTTTAAAGATGGTCCACTTTCAGATTTAAACCTCAGCTGGATGTTTTCATTCACTTAGTGCTGTTACACACTGCATGGAAGCTCATTTTCAAAAACACATGATTCGGGCTCTTTAAAAATAATTTGAGAAATATTTGAAAAATGAACAAAAATAACACTAATAATTTTGATTTCAACCTGTATACTGTACACACACACACACACACGTTTGTGCTGGAGCTGTATACCCACACCTTTTATTACAATAGGAAAATGTTCCAACATGCTCCTCGAAGGCAGCGTTTCATCTCGATTAGATCAGAGAGACTGGGCTGTCATGTTAAGAGGGTCATCAACTGCCCATTATCTTGAGTACACAAACAAACAACGCTTTTATTCAAATAAAGCAGCTCGAGCTGAAACTAGGACGGGAGAGAGACCTTATAATAAATCACATGCTTGTAGATTAATTTTAATACATATCTGTGTGCATTTTATTCTGTAGTCAGCAATAATTCCTCTTCTCGTATTTCATGTTAATATAATCGCTCAATATTGCTTATTTCTACATTTATTATGTGAGATCATAACCCACAGATCATGTAGTAGCAGACCATGTGGTTTAGCTTACACCAGGAGACCTGCAAAATGTATTAAACTGGCTTGTTTCTACACTTTTGTAATGTGTTTATTTCCTAAATTCAGTACTTAAAAGGTTCAAGAAACACTTGAGTACTTTTTTGAGATTTTAACATATTTGTGTGTTGAGCATCAGTTAGCACCTGTCAGCTTTAACTAGGGAAAACTGGATACTTTTGAGCTTTTGTCAGCTAATTTCATCTTTCAAGTTCAAAATCATTATTGGGGCGGGATCAAAATCGGTGACGTAGCGGTGAACTGCCTGTTCAGTGATGACGTGTTGGTCACTCATTATTATTCAAAGACTGAGTTTTCTTATCCTATCAGAAGACGCTTTTGAGGTAGATATAGGGCAAGAGACTTGCTGCACTGCTATCCACTGTGTCTGCATTCTGCCAGCAGGATTACCAGCAGGGTTAATAGTTGAAATAGATAGGGAAAGAGACCTGCTGTGCTGCTACACACTGTTAAAAATGGCCATGATTTCAACGGTAAAAACTGTAAAAATGATAAAGTAAAAATCGGTAACCTATTTAATAGGATGTTTCCTTAATATATATATATATATTTTTTTTTTTTGTTGAAATTACTATGGATCTTTTTAGTTGTTTCTCCATCAGTGATGTACATTAGAGATTTATGTCACATCTAATGTTGATAAACCGTGTTTATTTCATGACTTGATAATTTTATGTGTGTTACCATACTGACGTTAGTAACTGTGTGAATGACACTGAACACCTTCTATACACTTAGGGGTTGGGTCGATAGACACTGCCATCATTCATCACCAATGGAGGTTATACAAGATTGAGCAGAGCGTTTGGTATGAGTGAGTATTCTAGCCGCAGAGTTATGTTGTATGGACAACGGACTCATATGAAATTACAAATCATATATTTAATTGGGCATTACATTTCTTACTGTTTATTTCTTTGCATTTGAACTTTGTAAACTATAAAATCATGGGTCTCCTCATGTTTTGCATTAGATTTATTTTATCTTAGCTGGTGAGCCAACTAACAAAGGCGAGTTTATTTATATAGCACATTTCATACACAGTGGCAATTCAAAGTGCTTCACATAAACAGAAATTAAATTTTAAGTTTAAGAAAATAAAAACAAATGATAAAAAAATGATAAAAACAGATTAAAATGTGTTAAAACAAGTTATAAAAGAATGAAAAAGAAAAGAAAGACACACAGTAGTGCGATCTGTCGGACGTAGCACAGTGCTCAATCAGTAAAGGCACAGCTAAACAGATGTTTTTTCAGCCTTAATTTGAATGTGCCCAATGTTGGAGCACATCTGATCATTTCTGAAAGCTGATTCCAGCAGCGAGGGGCGTAAAAGCTCTTCTTTTTCCCCTGCTCTGCTGGCCATGCCCACTCCTCCCTCTGCTCGCAGCGCTCCACACCCTTCACGAAGCATTTTTTTTAAACAATCCTGAGGTAGATTTGAACTGAAAGAGGGGGGGGGGGTTTATGACACTTTAAATCACATTTCACAGCATTCCCTTTTAAACCTTCATTCAGCTGATTTATCCCGCACCGTTAATGACAGCAGCGATAAGATTTCACTCTCTGTACAGTACAGTACATCCACCTGTAGAACTCAGACAAACCCAAGACTCCACAACCTCTCAAATTTCGATGAACTCTTGATAAAAATAGCCAAACGGCAGCATGGAGCTGTCGACTGTCAATATTGGTATCCTGTGATTAAGTGTTTGAATGTCTGCCTCTGTGGTCAGCTGTAAGTCAGACGATACAGCTCAGATTCTTCACAGACACAACACCTTTCAGATGGGGGGAAAAAAAAAACAAGCTTTCGTTTGTACGCTTTTCTGAAAAGCATCTGTTCTGGAGATACAAGGGTCTCTTCAGAAAATGCTTCTTGTGTTCTGGCACTGAAATAAATACAGTTCTTTGTGTCTAGTCCTGGCGTTTAAAACAGCAACAAACATATACTGACAGTTTATTTTTGTGTCCTTGGGATAAAACAATGGATTTGTCCCTTGTTCTACATGCTGGAAATCAACCTCGCCGTGTAAAAACGTGTGACCAAAGCAGCTCTACGTTTCTCTGGCTTTTTATAAAAATAGCCTGCATCACAGACGCGCTCAAACACACAAACAACAAAGGCTTTTCTTAAAGGCACGCTCGCATTTTATCATTCTGTCAGTTTGTAACATGGTGCATACATTATGTAACTGGTGCCACTAGATAATCCATATTCTGCCAGCGGAGACCCAGTTTCTGTGCTCTCTGCAGGAGGAGGTGGAGAGCGTGACTTCTGCATGACTTTGCTCTGAATGACAAGTTTTGCCAGCATATGTCAAGTGTCACAGCTCAGCCTGTGATTCACAAGAATAAAGGCTGGGGAACCAGATTGCCGCCTACTAGCTGATAGTGATAGTTTGCACCGACAGAAAATGACAGAGAGAGAAATCTGCCCTCGTACGCGGTGGTTTTCGTTGTCATTCTATTGAAAACCCACTTATGCAAATGTATCAAATGATATAGGAGGCACTCGATTTCTCTTTTAATACCAAATCGCAGGATAGAGAAATGATGAATGAGATCTATTTAATGTCTCATTTGTTCCTGCTGGATGACAAGGAGATGAAATGCCAAGCAAATTATTATTATTATTATTATTTTTTTGTTATACATATATATAGTCTTCAGGGATCTAACGCTTCCTTCAAAACAATGTGGCATGAATTGACTGCAATATGAGCTCTTCTCAATTCATCCATGACAAATTAATCTGAACAACACCACACATGTACAGTTTATAGCTCTTCTGTCTTATATATGAGCAATTACATGCAAATGTCAACCTTGCCATGAAAAAAAAAAAGTTTTCACCAAAATACGGAAACCGTTTCTACATTTTTTGTGTAAGTAAGTATTTTACAGTACTTTAGAAATACTCATGTCTCTGTCAATACTATTATATTTGATTTACCAAAGTCACACAAGTGGCAATTTCACATCTGTCACATCCATAACGGAGAGATGTCACTTCCATAATGAAGCTTTTTCCTCATTAATGCAAAAATAATACATAAAATAAAATCAATCATGTTTGTTCTAAAGAGAGTCAGCTCTTATCCTTTTGATTATCATAATTGCTTTTGGGTTGTGCAGTTTAGTTCACAAAATTCCAACAAAGTATATTGTATATACTGTAAACTTGCATACTTTTTGGTCACATCAATAACACATGTTTATTTTCGTAATTTAAAGTATAAAACATGTTTACAGATTGATATTTTTCTGGTCCCTTAACTCTGTGTTTTTTTGAATATATCATTTCAATATAATGTTAACACATACTTTCTAGGTGAATCAATGTTTTAAATTTTTACTGCAAATGTCACATCTGTGATGCTGGAATTGCTCATATACAGTTGAAGTCAAAATTACCAGCCGTCCTGTTAATTTCTTTGTCAAATGATGTTTAAGAGAGCTTGGACATTTTAACAGTATTTCTGATTATGTTTTTTTTTCTAGGGAAAGTCTAATTTGTATTATATCCTGGCTAGAATAAAAGCAGTTTTTATTTTATTTTAAAACCATTTTAAGGTCAATATTATCAGCGCCCTTTTTTTCGATAGTCTACTGAAGTCCTCTATTACACACTAACTTGCCTAATTGCCCTAACTTGCCTAATTAACCTAGTTAAGCCTTTAATTTTCACTTTAAGCCGAAGACTTGTATCTTGAAATATATCTAGTACAATATTATGTGCTGTCATCATAGCAAAGATAAAAGAAATCAGTTAGTAGAAATAAGTAGGCCCACACGGAATCTGTGCAAGATGTTTAGCCCTATTTACTTGAGTACGTGTGTGTAAATTTATATTTATTCAGTTTTTAAATAAATTTCAGTACAATTATTGACTATGAAAATATTTATATGAATTATTTACAAGACAGTTTGTAAATAAAGTACCAAATAATGTGGATCTACTTGAATTTACATTGTAAACATTAAATAAAAGTTACAAAGGTATTGTTTTTTATTTCATATATTAAGTTTTTAGTTATGAGGCTGCCAAAATCATTACGCATATATCCGCAGATTCTCCACAGAAATGGCAAAAAGATGTCCACAGATTCTGTCTGGCCCTAGAAATGAGTTATAAAAACTATTATGTTTAGAAATGTGTTGACAAAACCTTCTTCCCGATAAACAGAATTTGGGGAAAAAATATAGAAGCAGGCTAATAATTCAGGAGGGCTAATAATTCTGACTTCAACTGTGCATTTGAAAACAAAAATGATTATCAATCCTGTGAAATTTGTATTATGTTGTATAATATGTATTTTTAAACTGTTAAATGTTTGTGAGCCTCCTGACATGTATTTGCAGCTCAAAATCTGAAAATCTTACCACGTAGATGCTGGGACGTAAGTGTTTTTTTTGTTTTTTTGTTTTTTTTTAACAAAAAAATCAATAGCAGAGTCTGAAAACAAGCTGTTTCAGATTTCCCCAGACTGTGATGTCACAAGCCCCACGCATGACTGCAAACATTCTGTATTGATGACGCCTTTCCACTGGCAAATTGTAAATGAAGCATTACGATCGTTTTCAATTCATTCATATGCAGGTTGAGCGTAAACAGTCACACAGGGGATTATGGGATTTAAAGCAGGTTATGCAAATGTCAAGTAAAAATTGTCATGTTTCAACCAGTCACAATGAAAAATAGATGTTTACGTAAAATTGAATAGTACACAGTTAATTAAGTAGTGTTCATTTAACACTTGATGTTGATTTCTAACACTCCTGAAGATCATATATGGTCCCAACCTATCAAGTGTTAAAAGTACACTGTGTGTAGTGTTAAATTTGCAGTGTAATATTGGCACTCTAAAGAGCTGAATAAATATACTTACAGTGTAGTGTTGCACTTACTATAGTTATCAAAGTTTTACACTTACATGCATTTAACACCCCCTAGTGTTGTTATTGCTCTACAAGTGTCATCCAGAAAGTACTCCTATCAGTGTAACATTAATTTACACACTGTTCTGTGGTGTATGTCTAACATATCGTGATCTTTTGAACTTTTAGTGTTAAAGGAAAATCTCATATTGCAACTTGCAATCATACTGTCAACATGCCGTCGTTAACACTGTATATTGTTGATTCAACATTTCTGGAGTTGTTGACATATAACACTGCATTTTTTACACTGTTGATTTTACTGTGTAGTGTTCAGCTTAAATTGTGATTTAAAGGCTTAACTTGGTTAATTAAGCAAGTTAGAGTAATTGGGCAAGTCATCGTATAACAGTAGTTTGTTCTGTAGAGATGAAATGGCTGTAAAAAATTTAAAACTTCACTTATTCTAGCCAAAATAAAACAAATAAGACTTTCTCCTGAAGAAAAAATATTACAGGAAATAATGTGTACGTTATTTGGGAAATATAAAAAAAAAAATACAGGAGTAGAACTGTACGTTTCTTTATGAGTTTCCGAGACAGACTGTAAAGTATCCACCCTCTTTTTGAAAGTGGGTGGAGAGTAAGAGCTCATTTGCATTTAAAGAGATGCATTTAAAGAGACATATAAGAAGCATGTATTTGGTTTTACTCAAAAATGGCCATTTACAGCATGGTTTAATAAATGATCTATGGAATATTTTGAGCTGCGACTTCACAGAGACATTCTGGGGACATGAGAATTTGTGTTTCATTACATCTTTCACTGTGTTCATGTTGACAGAAGGAATAAAAATCCTCAGCAAACATTAGGCTGCTCTGACACATAATTTCGAGTGGAGTCCGAGACGTATACAGCACGAGTACATTCATCACGTATTAAGCAGTATTAAGAGTGTATAAAAGCACATTTGTGGTCTGTGTTCATCGTCATTAACCAGCAGAAGAGCGTATTCATCGAGTGTCTCTCAAAATGAGAGTTTGGATGGCTTAAGACCTGCGGTTGCACACAACTACTAAATATTTCATAGTCAGACATTGACTTGTCAGGAACTGTCTCATCAGTTTAACATTTGGCTCCCTTGTGTTGACACGCTCTGAGGATTTGTAGCTGGCTCTGACTTCATATTTGCTAGCATTATGATTTCTTCATTCAAGATTAAAAGTACTTGAATAATGTTATTCTTTGCTTTGGATGGTTTCAATTTAAGCATGTCACGGTCACATCAAGAACTGAGTTGTTTAATTGAGCGTCTGCAAGCACTATACTTGTATTTTCCTACACTGTTAACGATTTTTGCAAATTACATAGTATTTAACTGTAATATGAACTGAACGGTTTACAACATGATGCCGTTTTTCTAGGCTTTATGGTGATAATGGTCAGGAATGTTGGATTATTATTGCCTTTTTAGCATAAGTAGAGGACAGAAACTAGCCAGACAGTAATGTGTGAATTGTGGAGCGGGCTAAATAAATAAAAAAACATCTGCATTATTTAGTAAGTGTACTTTTTGCTTTTATTCTTGCCATAATAAAAAATATATGTTTGTTCAAGAACCCATGTTCTGTTGTCATTAATATTTTAATATATTTTAATAGATAAAATTGTCAGAGATATGAACTAACGCAAGTGATGCATCAGGTTTGATTCAAACAAATCTTGACTGGTTACAAAAATCTTTAAAATCATTAAAATTTATAAAAATAATAAAAATAACTAGTTTAATAAACATCAATAATATTAATGATATGACGTAGTTCCTGCAACTTTTTTACTTCTCTGTTTATCTGTCTGACATTACGGTTAGTTTCATTTGACCGCCCCCTGTCATTTTGAACAATATCACAACGGCGAACACGGCGAGTATAAAAGCCTCGTCCGTTTTGCGAGGCTTCATGCACACTCAGCAGAGGTGCATGATGCAGCACCAGGCGAAAGTATAAATCCAGCTTTATGTGGTATAATACTGTATTTTACAGTCGCATTGTGAATAGTACTCTATATTTTACAGTAAATATATACAATACTGTAAACACAGAGCAAGATAAATGGTGCTTCATATGTAAATAAAGTTTTCCACTGTACTGTTATTTACAGTAAGTTACTAGTGAACTGCTGCCAGTAAGTTACTGTAGATTCTACAGGAAATTGTTAACAGTCTAGTGCAAGATGTAGGTATATAGGTATTAAATAGTTATAGTAGCTGTAACCTATTTAGTGCATATTAACCCTCTTTAACATTATTAAATGAAGATGTTGAATCACTGATATGTGTTCAATTTCAAACGGTTTATCTTATTTTCAGGATCTGAGGTGAACTATCTGATGATGCTTTCAGTATATGGCAATTCATGTCATGTAAATTGGCATTCAAACTCACATTGTTAGCATTTAACACTGACTAAAGCACATGAGGTGTACCTGAGGTGATCATTGGCAGTTTTCTGTTGTTCATCTGTGAGAAATAGAAGCCGTTTCTAATATATCAATCTGTGGTGTTGGTTAGGAAAAAAACTCCTTTTAATATGTAAAACATTCCTTCTATCGGGTGTCGTTGTTTTTATTCAGAAGTTTAAATCACTCACTCTTGACCTCAATCTGTCAACCTGTACTTGCATTTGTTTTGATCCAGGAGTGCAATACCTAATTCAACCACTGGGTGTCAAACTTACATACTGCACCTTTAAATTTAGAGATTTAGGCAGTTTTGACATTAAGCTTCACTTCATTCAAACACATCAATCTGAAATGAATAAAACCATAATCCAAAAAAAACATTATAATATGTGGAGTATATAAAATATGCTGAGTATAAGTACATTTCATTTCACAATAAAAGTCACGTAAATGCCATATTTACATAAACTGATACTTTCAGTAATGATGCTCCATATTTGCAGTGTAATGTCACAAGTGATTTCTGTTTTAAATGTAATGTGATAAATATAATAGTTATTATGTAACACTTTAAAATAATGGTTGAATAGTTAATGTATTTATGTTGAAATCATGTTTCAACGTTTACTAATGCACTATTAAAATCCAAAGCTATGCAAATGTGTGTACATTTTTGTGTGTAAATGTATTCAGTCTTTTATACTAATTTCAGTAGGATTATTTTATATTAATTTAATATAAAATTTTTACGTGTAAATATTTATAATTTGTTTAAATTTCAGTAAGAATATTTAATGAAAAGAAATGATTATGATTTTATGTATAATGAAATTTATAAAAAAAAAAAATCCCTCTTTAGTAGATATTTTATATGGGACACTGGCTTTTTTTTTTTTTTTTACCAAACAAGTGATTCAATTTTTGCTTTGTAAACCTTAAATAAGTTAAAAAGTAATTATCATTTAATGTTTTAGGCTTTTAATTACTGTGTTCGGCATATATCAGCAAATTTTGTACAGAATTTTTCATGTTTCATGTTTTTCATGTGTAGAAATAGCAAAAAATGTGTGCAGATTCTGTCTGGCCCTACAAATTAGAATTATGTGACTAATAATCATAAAAACCATAACTGTTAGAAAATATGGGTTGTGCACCAATTTTAAGTGCACTACCACACTAATACCACTGAATAAAGCGTGTACATCAAATCACAAAACTCTGTCAACACAACTCGATGCACATCTTTCATCTGGATTTTCATTCAGATCTGGTGTAAAGTAGGCAATGCAGTGAAGGCGGTTACAGCCGCATCGCAATGTATTTCACATGAATTACCTCACAGAACATGCTGTATTCCATTGAGTGTTTAGCTTTTAGATGCTGTATCAAAGCAGCATTATTGAACGCTTATATCACTGCATACATCACACATTGCTGTTGGACTGCTTTCGTATTCTAACAGAGCAGACAGTTTAGTTCTCCGCTTTTGACATCTGTGTGACAAGTGATGTCAAATAAAGGGACAGGCTTCATACAGTCAATACTGAGAGTTAAAAAAAAAACAACATCTTGATCGACACTGATAGGCTACTATTGTGTGAGATTGACTCGGCACATCTTCATTTAGCATTTCCATATGTTCAAGCTGTTCTTGCAGTGTATTGTACGGAGCCAGAACAGTCTTAAAAATGATACATTTCCAAAATAAAAATCATACATGCACGGCACAATTCACGTTTACAAAATCCAATTTGTACATTCAAAACACAATTCATAAATACAACACACAATTTGTGAATTCACAAGTAAAAATAATAAATATTTTTGCCAAATGAATTTGATTTGTGTATTTATGAACCGTGTTTTGAGTTTATGAATTAGATTTGAATGGTGTTTTTGAATTGTGTTTTGAATTTAGAATTGAGTTTATTTATGAACCGTGTTTTGAATTTATAAATTTTATTTGTGTATTTATGAACCGTGTTTTGAATTTATAAATTTTATTTGTGTATTTATGAACCGTGTTTTGAATTTGTTGTTGTGGATGTATGAATTTTATTTTGTGAATGTATTGTTTTTGAGACTGATCTGGCTCCGTAGTATTGTACATGCACTGTAAAGCATATTCGTGATTTCAACGGTAAACAACTGTAGAAATGCTACTGTAAAAAATTGTAACCTGGTTAACAATACGTTTCGGTTATGTTTGTTTAATTATCGTAAAATGACTTTTTTTTCACACAATTCCCAGCATCCTATTTTGTTGAAATTGCTATAGTTATTTCTTTCTTTCTTTTTTTTTTTTAAATCAATAAAGAAGGCTACATTAGAGATTTTCTTTTTACGGTCCTACCACATTTTTATTGTAAAATTCTAGCAAACACAGCTGCCATTTTTTTACTGTATATTTTAGAGATTTCTTTTGCCCTCTATAGTTTAAAACATTGATACATACTGTGTATATCTCCTCTACTGTATCATTCGATATAATAATTTAGGTCATGTTTTGTTATATTGACATGGTAATTGTTTAATTACAAGAAAAGGTAAAATGGTTTTCCCGTTTTTATGACCTTTTTTGCACAGACGAATACATAATCTAAACAACCCCTATTCACACATATCTGCAAAATATTTTCATAAACACAGCAATTTTAATTATCATTGAATTATCAAGATTTAATTAGGCAATGATATACTAAATTGATCTAAAGTCATTTACAAATTAAATGTATCTGTATATAAAATGTTGCTCCACAGCACCTTCAAGAAATACAAAAGGAACAGGTTATCCATTGATTACCTGTTTTGTTTATTATTATTATTAATAATAATAATAATAATAATAATAATAATAATAATAATAATAAAAGTGATGATGATACTAAAAATAATAATATTATAATTATAATAATTTTAATAATAATAATAATAAATTTCATTTCGAAGATCTAAGCATGCTCAAAAACTCACTAAAATTTGCACACTAACACACACACCAGAAGTGGCCAAAATTTACATCTGTTATGGGTTTGAGATCTCAGTAGCACCACCTATACACTTCCAGCAAAGTACCCCTTGAGCTTTGTTCACCAATGCAATCTCATGGCAATTTGTAACTTTTAATTTAGTGGCTAATTCATATAAATTCGTACCATCTCATTCATACAATTTACAAAGATTTACTCATACCCCAATGACAGTTGAGTTTATGGGCGGGGTTGGATGCCACACCTCCTTTTTAAAAATCACATATTATCGTACAAATGAACTTGTACGAATTTGTAGGAATTAGCTGACAAAACAAAATAGTTATGTTTCCTCGTGAGATCAGGCTGGTTTCATGTACATATACAAAGATTGACAGACACATGAAACGTCCCAATACCTACAAAAAAGTCTTTGAGTGAAATCCGAAACACAATAGGAAGTCAATTCCACTTTTCTTTGCAATTAAATGCATTTTTTTTTGCCATGTTTGTGTTGTATTTTAACAAACGCCTTTGGTATTCAACAATGATAATAAGACATGTCTGTTGCCTATTTGAATTTAAAATATATTCAAATAAAACATATATTATTTAAAATGATTTTAAAAAAAAACATGACAACTGAACTGTTTTGACTGTTTCTGATCAAATGAATTGAGCCTTTTATGCGTAAGAGAACTGGCTCAAACACATTTAAACGCAAATCTCAATAACCCCAAACTTTTTAATGTTTTACATTCAACTTCAACTTCAAAATCATTTCAACTACAGTACAGTACATACAGCGTAGTGAATCTCCATATGATGTCTTTTAGGAATAAACAAAGCAGAACAAAAATATAAGATTATGTAAATAATGGATATATAGTATTGAATATTAAACATTTTTTGATTGCATAAAACAACCAAGGGTTTTAAGATCTCAAGCTAACTCCGGGTCAAATCAAAAACACACAATACCTCTGTACAATAGGGATAATCATACAACTATAGCGTGTGTCCCATTTCCACAGTGCTCTTCAAAGATGCCAGACTGCCACCTTTCTTCACCTAAAGCCCTTTATGTATTTAAATGGCTCTCTGTACCCTTATTATATAGCAAATGATACTATGGAAAGTAAATAAGTGTGATTGAGCGTGAAAATCCCAGTTGATTAGCAGTTTCTGAAATACTCAGACCAGCATGTCTGGCATCAACTACCATGCCACGTTCAAAGTCACTCGGTTTGAACTTCAGCAGATCGTCTTGACCATGTCTACATGCCAAAATGCATTGAGTTGCTGCCATGTGATTGGCTGATTAAAAATTGGCATTAACAAGCAGTTGGATTATTATTATTTTTGTATATTATTTTTTGTATATTTAAGAGTATAAGCTTCCTCCAGGTCAAAAACACACAGTATACACCGTACAATCGAGATCTCCGTAGAACTAGCACTACAACTAGTCTCGTTTCCACTGTGCCCTTCAAAGATGCCACCTGTCTTCACTTAAAGCCCTTTCTTTGTGTATTTAATCTGATCGATGGCGATCTGCAAGATCCGCCCTTAATTATATGGCAAATGAGCCATCGCAACGCCTTTAAAATGATGTTCTCCTTACCTTCGCATTGACTAACTGTCTTCCCCCCTGTTTTCCCCAGAGCTTTTATTAGCAATAAAATTCAATTTTGCATTTCCAGGTTGCCAGCCTTAGGGGGTAAAAACGCATTACCCCAGACTGAAGGAAAGTGGGAGCTAATGATTCAGCTGCATACAATCCAAGAGGCTTTCCATCATCACGGCTCAATTATCGGCCTGATGCTTCAGTGTCGTCCTGTCTGTGGAAGTGTGTGATATTATCTCAGATATATCTGTGAAATGAGAGCGCAGATGACTGAGCACAACAAGTTAAAGTATGCGTGTCTGTGCGCTTTTCAATAAGATTAATTGGCTGCCGATGAAAGTAGATCACAAGGGACTGACTCAAACGTGTGTTTGGCTTCTTCGGTTTTAAAGTTGCACTAAGCCAATTTTGCTAAACCATGTTGATATTTGAAAGCACCAAAACAAACACACCCGTAATCCAACAAGATCTGATCTTTTTGATATCACTGCTGTTGTTACTAGACACGCCCCCTTACTGCTGATTGGCTGCAATTGTGTTTTGGGACTCTGTGGTCAAAAGCATTTTACTAACACCTTTAAAGTACAGATGAAACCCAAACTAGCCATATTGAGTTCTTGGGTGAACAATTCATCTGTGCATGTCATTAAGAAAAAAAGATTGTGTTTGTGATTGATTGATTGATTCATTGATTGATTGATTGATTGATTCAATTATTCATTCATTCATTCATTCATTCATTCATTTTCCTTCAGCTTAGTCCCTTATTTATTAGGAATGAACCGCCAACTACTCTTGCATTTTTTTCATGCAACAGATACCCTTCCAGCCCCAACCCAGTATTAAGAAATGTATTTGTGATCTAAAATTGAAATCTGAAAATGCACTTCCTACTTGTTTTCACTTAAATTGTCAGATTGTGTCTGTCTGAGGCATTGGGTGGGTCTAACATCCTTAATCACGCTTCTCCATCTGTCAGTTTTGACAACAAACAGAAATGGTGAGGCAGAGATGTCTGCAAAGTCCCTTTAAAGCAAGTCATTTTACTCGACAGCCATCTTTGGAACACCCCTTGGTCGTTCTTTATAGGGAAACAAATAATAGGGAAACAAAAATCTCAAACTGTACATAGTTGAAATCATCAATAAAATTAAACAACAACTGTCTCATATGTTTTGTTTCTAAACGTCCAAATTAAACAAAATCTGCGTATTTGAGGTTGCCCGAACTAATGCTCATGCTCCCTTGAAAAGAAGAAGATCACAACACCAACCTCCTTTGTGGCATTTACACATTATCATCCTCTGAATAATGATCGTCTGATCACGCTGGTCTTTTGAAGTAATTCACTTGGAATCACTGAATGGAATGAAATAACATTTCTGGAATCACTCCGGAAATAACAGCAACTCTTTCTTTACAAGTTTGTGGGCATATTGAAAATTGCTGTGTTGTTTAACAGGACAGACTGTACCTTGCGTTCGTTTCATATTACAAAACCGAAAAATATATCTATTTTTCAAGTGTAGTTGGTTCATTTAAAAGTACATATTTCAAGCTTTATGTGGATATATTAGTATATATAAGTATTCACTGAGATTCCAATGCATTTGTTGACCACACAAGCTGTCATAAATGCACACGTTTGGTCCGAGCTTCTCCCCCAGATAAATGTCAGTCTGTACCGATCGATGATTGGCTTCTGTACTAGTAGGCGAGGCTTCATTCATCATATTGACCTGTTGACGTCAACCTGAGGGCTTCCATAGCAACTGTATATTAACATTCTTAACCACGCCCCTCTTACCATTAGTTTGCTATGAGGGAATGATGTGCAAAATAAAGCCCCTCTTCCTACTCAATATTTCGTTTCAGTTGGAAGTACATCAACATACTGAAATGAAAGTCTCTGCAACTTCCGGTTCACACTTTAAAGTTTGATTAACAGCAACAAAGCTGGCCAGAAACTTATTCTGAGTAGCTGAAATATGGCAGGACACCTTTTTTTTCTTTTTCTTTTATCAGCCAGACAGCAGATTAAACACCCTTCATGTCTTCAACAATCTCATAAATAGAGTTGTAATCATTTCTGTTTTAATGAAATGTTAAATTTTTATAATTGTAGCGGTTGCCTTTTAATTATTAATAATGAACTGAACATATAATTTAACTAATTAAATATTATTAATAAAAAAAAATAATAATAATAATAATAGTTGTTGTTGTTGTTTTTGTTGTTGTTGTTGAAGGTTGATGTTGTTATTATTATTATTATTATTTACTATTACTAATATTTACTATTATTATTATTATTATTATTATTATTATTATTATTATTATTATTA
>CAIGQQ010029922.1:2441974-2461877 GCA_903798035.1 Danio albolineatus | reverse complement strand
GTGCATTAGCTTGGGCATCCTGACAAAAATGCAGATTTTGTTTGATTCGGATGTTTAGAAACTAAAATTATGAGACAGTTGTTGATTAATTTAATTGGTGATTCCAAAAATGTAACGTAATCATAAACTCGGCAAACAGTTCTGGAGAATTTGATCTTTCCCATTTGGACAGAATGTATGAGCATACTGCCCGAGAGGCATTTCAAAGATGGCAGCCGAGTGATGACTCGCCTAAAGGAACTGTAACGTTGCACTTTTTCCAGATTAAAACTATACAAGTGACATATTTTGTGTATTTTATAGTCTTTTATTTCTTATAGGAACATTTTCATCCTTAACATTCTGTTTCAAGAGCCTTGTTATATGACCCCTTCATACAAAGAAGCATGTTTCTATGCCAATATTAGCGCCAGGTTTTAGTACCCAACTCTAGCTGCCAATGCTGTATCCTGTTGCCTTTTAAAAGTCCTCCAGTACACGAGGATCCAAATTGTAGGTGGTTGATTCATCCTCGCAAACATCCATTAATAACTCCGTCCCAGAAGTAAACATGCCCACCCTCAAAAACAGCCTTCTGTCCATATGCTTCACTTGCAATCATCTCTCCAGCAATTACTCGGCACGGTCTCATTTTTCGCCAATCCTCCTTTGAGGTTTTACTCATCAATATGCTCGCTTGGACTACAGAGTAAAGGAGCAAGCAGAAAAAGGTCTCAAGTCTTGGTTGTATTAGAAAGACAAACCATGACATTTACCTCAGTGGGAACAAGTCAGATGGAACAAAAAATGGACTTTCTGCTGGCTGACGGTGGAAATATTAAACAGTCTGTTTCCTTTCAAAAGTGTTGTATCACCCAGACAAACACTTCTGTCTTTGGATACAAACACATTCAGATGAAAAATGTGAAACTGCATTGCTCACACTGAAATATGATCTAGAGCAGGAGTGCACACAGCACTCCACTGACTCAGATGCCCTTGAGCAAAGCATGTGTTACAAGTCGTGTCCTCCTTCAGCACATCTGGTACGAAAAACGATTTAGTCTAAAATCTAGATTAAGCTTCTTTCTTCAAATTGGAACTCGTAATTAGGATTAGAGGAAACATGAGCAATGCCAGATTCAGAACAGCGTGACGTTCAGCCTATAGCGACACATACTGTAGGCATGTTGTCAATTTTCCTAGATTCTTAGGAGAGGATTCATAATTAGCATACAGAGAATTACATTCCAGCTCAGGTTTAATTTCACAGCTTATCTCAGATGTTTCTCCAAAAAGGTCTGTATTCAACGTATATTTACATGAGTTTAATGTTAACAGTAATACTAATAAGACAGATTAGCAGTTATTATTGGTACTGGATGAAATTTTGTGATAAATGTTTAACATTGCTTGTGGCACAGTGGCTCAATGGTTAGCATTGTCACCTCACAGCAAGAAGGTTGCTGTTTCGAGTCACGGATTGGCCAGTTGGTGTTTCAGTTTGGAGTTTGCATGTTCTCCTTGTGTTGGTGTGGGTTTCCTCCGGGTGCTCCGGTTGTCCCCATGGTCCAAAGATATGGCTACAGGTGAATAAATTAAACTAAATTGTCCGTAGTGTATGTGTGTGTGAATGAGTGTGTATAGATGTTTCCCACTACTGGGTTGCAGCTGGAAGGGCATCCTCTGCATAAAACATATACTGGAACAGTTGCCGGTGCATTCCCCTGTGGCAACTTCTGAATCAGAGACTAAGCCGAAGAAAAATTAGTAAATAAATGAATGAATGTTTAACATTAAAATGTTGTTTTTGCATCTTGAAATAATTGAAATTGAATTGTGAAACGTGCTAAGAAGATGAGAGAGCCTTTAAACGAGTTTGTTCATCTCGGCCTCCATTTAATCTGATTGCTGTGAGTACAAAAATAAAAATAAGTTGAATTGAATAGACTGATAAAGATTATTGGAGCATACTGTATATTGCAAAATGCTCATTCATATCTGTGTTTAGGTTGGTTTGCTGATCGTTCCATGTGTTCATAGTTGAAACTACCATACTATTTTCACAGTCGAAACAAATAAATAAATAAGGGTATCACAGTGGCGCAGTGGGTAGCACGATTGCCTCACAGCAAGAGGACGCTGGTTTTAGCCTCGGCTGGGTCAGTTGGCATTTCTGTTTGGAGTTTGCATGTTCTCCTTGTGTTCGTGTGAGTTTGCTCTGGGTGCTCCGGTTTCCCATACAAGTCCAAAGACATGTGGTATAGGTGAATTGGGTAAGGTAATTGTCTGTAGTATATGAGTGTTAATGAGTGTTTATGGATGTTTCCCTGTGATGGTTTGCAGCTGGAAGGGCATCCGCTGTGTAAGACATATGCTGGATAAAAATACACGGTTTATTCCACTGTGGCGACACCAGATTAATAAAGGGACTAAGCCGAAAATTGATTAATGAATAAATGAACGAATGAATGAATGAATAAATAAATAAATAAATAAATAAATACACTGTACTTAAAACTGCTCTACATCTACAAAATGTTTTTTTTTTATTTTTATTTTATCAAATTTAATTTATCAAACTACAATGTGTTACATTTGGCTCACATTTGCTTAGAAAACTTGTTTACAATCTAAAGATGTTTAAAGCCATTTTTAAAGATGTATTTTGTACTAACTGATTGATTGAGGTCAGTTGAAATCATTAAAAGTCAAAAATAAAATATAATGAAAATGAGTAGCACAAATTCAGGCATTCTGACAATGTGTTCTAACTTTGCAGTGTCCGTCTAGTAGCTCGGTTTTGAAATGACAGATGGGTTTGGCTCAGATTGATAGGAAATCAATCTGAGCATAAAAAAGTCCCAGATGTACACACTGGCAACTGGTGCATGTGTGTGTCCATGTGAATAAATCCTTTTTTTCTTCTTTTTTTTTTTCTACTGTAATACTGTGTGCTACTTTCTTCATAAGATATAGTGCATATTACGAAAAATCTGGAGAATGTGAAAAGACCAATGTTTACGCAGGAATCGGCTAATGACATTAAGGCTACATTTATATGACATCGATGTAGACAAAAACAGCAATGTTTTTCCCTTGAATTTTAAAAAGGTTTTACATCCACATGTGGAAAAAAAACTGCTTTTACACATATGTGAAAATGGCCAAAGACCCTTTATTATGTATATCAGGCCAATATTCAGTGCTGTCATCTTGTTAGATAAAAGATAATAAAGAGTATCTGTAGGTAAGTGATGTCATCGATTCCAAAGACTTCCTTTTGGGGTGTTTACATGGACACGACAATAGCGGCATCTACAAAAATGTCCATTTTGAAACATGTTTTCAAATTTAAGTGGGTTTGTAGGGACCTAATGGTTAGGGAGTTGGACTTGTAATCATTGCAAGTTCAATTCCCGGTCTTGCTAGGAGTTGAAGAAGGTGGGAGTGAGTGTTTTTTGTATGTGTGTGCTCTCACTCCTCACTGAAAATGCGTATGTGCACTTGGATTGGTTAAAAGCAGAGGGCCAATTCCGAGTATGAGTAAAACCATACTTGACACGTCACATTTTACTTTCACTTTCACTACCAGTAACAACGCTGTCTCTTAAAGGTGCAGTAGGTGATCTGCCTAAGTGCTAACCGGTTAGCATAATATGTTTGAAACACAATACCTCCCCTGCCACCTAAAGCCACGCCTCTTGAAATGACACGAATGTGCACATTAAAGATGACTGAGACCCACTAGATCATGTCATTTGCTAATTAGAAAACTTTATAGTACTTATTATATATTAAAATTATGAAAGAAAAACTATAGTATATCGAGCACGTTTTCAGTTGTGTAGTTAGCAAGCAAATCTATAATGTGCAATATTGCATGCATGCAAGGATCGCTTGGTTCACTCTCTCACACGCTGTCCTACTGTATGCTTAGTGGTTGGCCGGAGGCGTGCAGGAATTACACTCATTACTAAGCCATACTTACATGCTATTTCAGACTGAACATTCAGAGTAGTATGGTAAACAAGATAGGAAGCACGTCACAGGTTGTCTTTGTTTAATAAGGAACCAATGTGATGTGAATATAAAACCAGCTCAGTAAAGCCGGCTAGGTGGAATAGCGCCATTTACTGATGTTTTGTTGTTAAACTAAATATAAATCTACATAATCGATGCTTTAAAAGGTTCCTTATGAAACTGAAAATAGTCGCATCAATCTTTCGCCGGAAGATTTCAGTTACTGAACAACACTTCTGTGCATATAACACATTTGTAAAACAACACAATCTACATCAGCTTTGCGTGACTAAAATACATTTAAAACAGAACATTACCTTTCTAAAAGGAAAACTTCAGCCTCCAGTGTGCAAAATAAACTCCAATATTGATTCAGGATTTTAAAAGGTTTTGATTCAGATTTTTTTTTTACCACTGTCTGCACATGAACGCACAATGTTTAAGAATAACTAATGGTGGATCTGCATGAACAGAGGTGCACAGTTGTACAAATCTACATTTGTTGACAATTTGGGCCCCTTTTTAGAATTATGGGAATTATCGGCCTGACAAATTTTAACTAGATGAACATGTTATAGTTTTATGTCTTATATAAAAATACATATGAATGCATTTATATCATTTACTTTAAAGGGCACCTTTGATGAAAAATCTACTTTTTAAGCTGTTTGGACAGTCATATGTGTAGGTATAGTGTATAGACGGTCATTTTGGGGTGATATAAACACACCCAGTCCTTTTTTTTCAATTTAACAACATAAAAACGGTGGACCAATTGGAGCGGTTTTGAGATCGACCGCAACTTTACGTAGGAGTGCGGTCCCCCCGCCCACCCATATTGATTGACAGGCGCGCGTTACCATATTTGCATAAGTTTCACGTCTGCCATTTTCTTAGTGTGAGTCGAAGCGATGCCACCAAAGGAACACCCTTGCGCTGTTTTTGGATGCAAGGCTCAACACAAGAGCCTTCATCGTCTTCCTGGAAATGAGCAACAGAGGCTTAAGGGCGTACTCAAGTGCGCTGAATCGGGCTCAGGCACGGTACAGTTGGCCGGCCCTGGCCCGGTTGGAAGAGCCCGGTTCACTTGGGCTTTGGCGCGGTACGCTTGTAGTGAGAGTGCAAAGCGCGCCTAAGCCCTATACTGAAGAGGAGACGTGACTTTTGGGGACTGTTTCATATGGATTTATTAATCATTCTTACTGTTTAATGAACGCACACTGTCGTAAATTATTAAACCTTCTCATTCCTGCAGCACGAGGACTTTATGATTGTTTATGAGTGTCAGCAGTGGCTGATCTGTTCGGCAGAATATTGACTGTGTGTCACTGCATATCAAATGACTAAAACGATATAATCATATCAAGAAATCTCACTGAAATCTCCGAGAGCGCTTCTCTTACACTGAACAGCGCATCAGATGACGTAAGCGTGCTCAGGCCCGAATGCAATAAGACCGCGGGCCGTCCGGGGCCCGGTTAAAGGCAACTGTACATAGTGTGAGTACGCCCTTAATTGGCTGAGTTTTATCTTTAACGACCAGGTGCCTGAAAACGTACCTAAACTGTACACGTACGGCTGAATGCTGGTCCTATCACTCATGTTGCTTCTCTCTGTCTGCCTGTCTGTTGCCGTACACAAAGCAGGGGCGCTCTTAGCTCCGCCCCCTTGTTAAGATTGGCGGGAAGTCGAAACTAATTTGCATGTGAAGCAACACACCCCTAAAACAGCGACCTGTGTACACGCCCCCAAAATGATACTTTTTAACACATTATAATAAAACATTCTGAATTGTGTTTTGATCTAAACCTAGACTGGCACACTCAGAACAACTATAGTAGTGATATAAAATCTTTAAAAAGGGTTCATGTATGTGCCCTTTAATCATTACTATTGGAACGTGAAGAGACTTTCAACCGGCACAACAAAAACGTTTCTGAAGACAATCACCTGCTGCACCTTTAAACGGGTAGGCAAAACAAAAAGTTTCACATTTTTGGCTGAAAACGTTGCTTATAATGATAAGATAATCCATTTCAGATTATTATCTGAAAATAACATTACACATAGACCTCATCTATATATAACTGCAGATTAACTATGTTAATATATAATAACTTTAACTGTTAGAATCTATTAGTAACTAGCTAAAGTCACTAGTACCTAATACATTTATGGTAACTAATAACCTTAACGTTTTCAAATTTGATTGTAATGCAATGTGCACCTGTTGTAAAGCTGCTTTAAACAATAATTATTGTAAAAAACGCTATACAATTAAACTTGGATTGAATTGAATTGAAGAGCGCCACAGTGGCGCAGTGGGTAGCACGATCGCCTCACAGCAATAAGGTTGCTGGCTTGTGCCTCGGCTGATTCTGTTGGCATTTCTGTGTGGAGTTTGCATGTTCTCCCCGTGGTTGTGTGGGTTTCCTTTGGGTTCTCCGATTTCTCCCAAACGTCCAAAGACATGTGGTATAGGTGAATTGGGTAAGCTAAATTGTATGTGTGTGAATGACTGTGTGAGTGAAAATAAGTGTGTAAATGAAAATGAATGAATGAATGAATGAATGAATGAATGAATGAATGAATTGAGTTGAGTTGAGTTGAATTGAATTCAATATGACCAATCTGATAATGCTAAATCATCATGACAAAACACAACACAACAACCCTAGTGGTTGGTGCATTGATATAGAGGCATATCGATAATTAATATATTATCGATTATTTGTGGGCATCCCCTATAACAAACATTCAGAGCAGTTCGTCACCAACATGACAACGTACTGTAAAACACACTAAAATCTAATTTTGCTGTGAAAAAAAAAAAAAGGATCAATCTGAATCAGAGCTTGACTGCAATCCAATCATATTTCAGTGTGGGCGGGGCTCATCACAGCTCGTCACAAATAGAAACCAAATGACCTACAAAACTTGCCTGATTAGAGCAAAAACTAAATCAGCATGCAAGAGATTTATCGCTTGGCACTTCACAGCATCATGCATGGTCAGAGGAAATAAAAAAAAACAAGGCTTGAAAAAATCATTTGCGCACAACTAATCAAAGGCAACAGATGTGGATCATGGCTAGTCACAGAGATGTGTGTTAGTAGTCAAGAGATAGCGATCCCCTGCTTGTGCTATGAAGATGTTGCAATGCTGACACCGATGCACAGATAAGCCAAACACTGTTATCATCCATAGCTTCTAGCTCAGCCCTCGCTGATCTATTTCACTTTACCAGGCGTAAACACCCTGGAGGCAAATTGACCTGAAAAAAAAGAGAAAAAACAGCAAACTCCTTTCATCTCTTCTCAGTTTTCTGCACAGGCTGCAGGGCGCATTAAGTCCAGGCCGTGCTTTTCTGCACTATTTTGCCGCAGTTGTGGTGCCCGAGTTTGAATTGTTACAATTGGAGCCGTACTGTGAGTGTGAGATTTCAGATGCGTTTGTCTGCATGCCGCGATCATTATAGCGCTTGTTAGTGTGAAATCTTGAGCTCTGAACCTTAAAGTTTGAGTGGCAAACTTTGCCAAACCATTTGTGCTGATACAAACAACACTTTAAATCATGCAGCCGTTTGATGTCTGATCATGGCAAGCTGTTTTACAATTGAATCTGCAAAACATGCTAGTATCTGTTTTCATGCTACTAGTACATATTTTTAGATGCTTGTATTTTTCTTTTTACTAATACTTACTATATACACTCACTGGTCACTTTATTAGGTACACCTTACTGCAGTAGTACTGAGTTGAATCCTCTCTTGCCGCCCTAATCGTTCTTGGCATAGATTTAACAAGGTACTGGAAATACTCCTCAGAGATTTTGGTCCATATTGACATGATAGCATCACGCAGTTGCTGCAGATTTGTCGGCTGCACATCCATGATGCGAGATCTCCTGTTCCACTGCATCCCAAAGGTGCTCTATTGTATTGAGGTCTGGTGAGTGTGGAAGCCATTTGAGTACAGTGAACTCATTGTCATGTTCAAGAAACCAGTCTGAGATGATTCACACTTTATGACATGCTTCGTTATTCTGCTGGACGTAGCCATCAATGGATGGGTACACTGTGGTTATAAAGTGATGGACATGGTCAGCAGCAATACTCTGCTGGTAGGCTGTAGCATTGATATGATGCTCAATTGGTTCTAATGGGTCCAAAGTGTCCCAAGAAAATGAAAAACATTATTATTTGACATAGTAAATCCTTTGTTCAATTCAATTCATGGCTTCAATTCACATTATTTCACTTTGAATCCATTCTGAAGTATCCTTAACAAATGCAAATGTCCGATATATACACTGTGAAACCCAACAGTCCGCTTTATCCTATGAAATGAGTGTAGTTAACTCAAAATTTACAGGAAGTTATTGCAACTCCTTTGAAAAGAGTTTTGAATTCTATTGAAGGTAATGAGTTAATTAAATACTTCATTACAGTACTCAAATTGATTAGTTTAACTCAAATGGTTTGTAGCAATCAGTTTCCTCAAACGGTTTGAGTTGCCTTAACTTATTAAGTTTTACAGTACTCAGTTGGTTTGAGTTCTCTTCATTTATTGGGTTTTACTGTGCTCAAATTGCTTCGTTTACACAAATGGATTAAGTTCACAGTATTCATTAGGATTAGTTTTTGAACTTTAAATGGTTTGGTGTAGGGATGTGCAATTAATCACAATCGCATAAAAAAAAGTGATTTAAGCACATACAGTTTCTAAATCGCAAAGGCTACAATTTTATCTGTGAATTTATTTAGATTTTTGTTCACGTTTTTATGTGCATGATTTTAAAATGTTAACCAATCAGAGCTGACGCAGCACACCAGGCAATTACAACTAAGCTGAGTAAGAGAAAGATGTTAACCCATCAGAGCTCACTCCGTGCACGACGAAGATGAGCGGGAGAACCATATAGGTGGTTTTGATTTACGTTAGTTTTTATTTATTGTTATGATTGGAATTGAGGTTAGTTCATCTTTATTTTTAACATGTCTGTTTTTAAGACAATTTATTACAGTTTTGTTTATCAAGCAGTCAGTACTACTGTGTACAGTATGTGTTTAACTAGAGTTGAGGTTAGTTCATCTGAATTTATTTTATGTTGTCTGTTTTAAAGACAGTTTTACTACAGTTTTATCTATTAAACTTAATACCATGTTATTTCATTGTGAAATGTTTTGTTATGCACTTCTTGTGCACTGAATACATTTAGAATGTGTGTATGTAGCCCATTTGAAAAAGCAAAAACAGTTGCCAAAATTGCTAATAAAATCGCAATTGCAATATTCATTCAAAAAATCGCAATATGATTATTTGTCCATATTGCACAGCACTAGTTTGGTGCATTCGTTTTCCTCAAATGGTTTGAGCTACCTTAACTTATTGTGTTTTACAGTGCATTTAAAAAAATGTGCTGACCCCATTAGTGTATATACAAAAAAGAAAAAAAAATCAGAATGATTCCATTATATAAGTATAGATGTTTTACAGTGGCCGTTCTGCCCTCCAGGAATAATGTACGAAAGCAGGAGAGCATCGATTGTTAAATAACTCACACTATGATCGATGACAGCAAAAAAGCCAATGTGAGGGAATGAAGAGAGGGCAGAAAAGGGTATAAAACCAGCGATAAAGAGCGCACAAGCCATACAGCATGATGGACAGTGAGAACGAGGAGAACAGAGAGTGGAAAAGGAGAAACAAATGGCCGTGTGAAAATACCCCGGATCCTCTGCTGGAATGGCATGGAGGCAGCAGGCCGGCTTAACGTCCCAACACTTGAATTCAATCAGCCTGCGCGCTGAATCCCTTCCAGAGAGGGATGTGAGAGGCACAACCATCTGTCTCTCCTCTGATGTTTCTGCCGGCCGCGCTGTAAGCCAGCAATTACAAGGCAAAGCGGCAAGCTGGACCGGGCCGACAGGAACACCACGAGCCTCCGCCGCCCTCCTTCTCTTATCCCTTTAACAGGCCTCTGAATGATTCGCTACAGCACACAGTTTAGGAATACGCTCAAGAAAACTTGTACGTGACTCAAACTGATAAATATCTAACTCTCCATCCGTCCGTCTGTCTATCTGTCTGTCCTTTCGTTAATTTTTGTCATTCTATCTATCCATTCGTCCGTCCATCTATCCATCTGTCAGATTGTCTATTTGTCAGTCCGTCTGTCCGTTCGTCTGTCCATCCGTCTATTCATCTATCAGATTGTCTATCTGTCAGTCTGTCCTTTCATTCTTTTTGTCATTCTAGTCTCTGTCTACCTGTCTCTCACATTCTATCTTTCATTTTATCTGTCTATCCATCTGTCCATCCATTCATCCATCATTCTTTTTGTCATTCTAGTGCGTCCGTCTGTCTGACCATCCAACTGTCCATCCGTCCATCTATCCACCCATACATCAATATCTATACTGTTAACTACAGTATACTGTTAACTCTACTGTGCATCTTAAGTCCACTAAGTTTTTTATTTTTTATTTTACAAATTTAATCTGTTTGAACATAAATCCGAAAATAGTTGTTTCAAAAGAACTCAAGAATTGTGTTGATTCAGCTCATTTTAGGTATAATAGTTTAAACAAGCAGCTAAAATATTTTCCATCCATCCATCTGTCTATATAGTGTATCTGTCTGCCAAAAAAAAACAAAAGAAAAAGAAACAGTCATAAAGAACACACTAGGATCTTGTTTCAGTGGTGTTATTGTCACAGATTGTTTTTCAGACCAGTGCAAATTAAAGTCAAACAGTCAGCATGCTTTCCATGCATTTTGTGATGAAATCAAAATGATTTTATTTTTTAATTTTGTTTTTTTATGCATATTTAAGCCGTAATGTTCCCTACAGTAAAAGCTACTAAAACAGTGATTTTTATGACTGCACTCTCATCAGATTCTGTCATTTTGCCCAATGAAAGTGTCCCATCCCTTAAACTATTAATACTACACTTTAAGAGGCACTAAAGCTGTGGCTGGAAGCTGTCGATCAATACACAAAATTACATTTATTTTTTGTTTATTTTTTTTATTTGTTTTTTTGTGCTCATCAAAATCAACATTTCATTTGATAAAATGCAATAATATTGTGCAATGTGTTATTATTTAAAATGGCTGATTTCTATTTTGATATGTTGAAAAATATAATGTATTCTTCTGATTTAAAGCAGTCATTACGGCAATCTTCAGTGTCACCTGATCTACCAGACCAGAAATATTTGATATGCTGATTTAATGCTGCTATAATAATAATAATAATAATAATAATAATAATAATAATAATCATCATCATCATATTAAATAATAATAACAAGCATCATAATGGTTTTAATAATAATAATAATTATATTATATTATATTATATTATATTATATTATATTATATTATATTATATTATATTATATTATATTATATTATATTATATTATATTATTTTTATTAAAAACATTATGATGCTGGAAACCCTGAACTTATCCACACATAAATTTTCCTTCGGCTTAGTCCCTTATTTATCAGGGGTCACTGCAGTGGAACGAACTGCCAACTACTCAAGCATATGTTTTACGCAGCGGATACCCTACCAGCCCCAACCCAGTACTGGGAAAACCATGGACTTGTATTAATAATAAAAATAATACTTAAAAAAATATATTATATTAAACGATTGACCACTTGAATAGCAGTGTAAAAGAATACACTATTTTCTTCAGCCAGAAAGTATGGATCATTTTCATTAACAAGCTTGTTTACGACATAAATCTATGAAAAAAGTATGTGAGGTGTATACTTGTAACACAAACATGAAACAAAACATGCAACTAATGCCACTCAAAGATACATTCTTTCACAAAATTAGCTTTTCCTGTAAATCTATATCGTCATTAGGAATGCCCATGGATGCAGATGGTAATATTAAAGCACTCTGTTCTTCCTCGTGGAAGCGAACTGCTCCTGATCACAAGCAATTTGCATGTTTGCACGCTCCCAGTCACACTCACTACAGCATAATGCATTTCTCAAAGCTGTTCGTCTCCTAATAAATGACCTTCTGAGAGCAGCTCACATTCTTCACATCTCATGCGAGGCATTTGGAAATGTCACAAATCCAGAGGGACAGATACTTGAACAACAGAGCCAAAATGGCGTCTTCTCCTGAGTCGTGACCCAGCTACAGTGGTAAACATCTGTCACTAGTCCTCGCTGGTGCTCATGTTGATGATGCAAAATACCAGGGTTTGGATGCAAAAGTACAATGCGAAGCGAGTCCTGTGGGGAAATAGGGAGGAACAGAAGTCTGCTTCAGACCAAACAACATAAAAAATGTAAAAAAATACTGCAACTTGAGTAGCAGAGCTCCTTTCCATTCTCCCTATGTAGAGCAAAGTCCATTCTCATGGGACCGTTTTTTTGTCTTTGATATGGGACGTGTTTCTGACAAAACCCCAAAAAAACAAGGGCAGAAATTCTTACTTTTTTTTTGGTAATAAGGGCACTTCAGAGAAGCTGAGCTTGTGAACGCCTCTGCAAAATAATAATATGAAAAAACACTTATGCATTATTTACTACCTGCCTGTGTTTCTCTCTTATCAGTGCACAGATAAAGCTCAAGGCAGCACTGTTGGAAAATGAAGTGTGATGAGAAAGATAAGAGTCTAGATTTAGAGCCAACATGTACAGTTGAAGTCAAAATTAGCTCTGCTCTTTATTTTATTTTATTTAATTTTATTTAATTTAATTTTGTTTTATTTTGTTTTATTTTTTTTATTTTTTTATTTTTTTTTCAAATATTTCCAAAGGATGTTTAACAGTGCAAGCAATTTAGTAAGTAATATTTTATCTACTTGCGAAAGTTTCATTTGTTTTATTTTGGCTATAATAAATAGTTTTTTAAAACCATTTTAAGGTCAATATTATATATATTCATTATATATTAATTCATTCATTATATATTATATATATTCGTTCATTCATTTTCTTGTCGGCTTAGTCACTTTATCAATCTGGGGTCGCCACAGCGGAATGATCCACGCAACCATGGGGAGAACATGCAAACTCCACACAGAAATGCCAACTGACCCAGCCAAGGCTCGAACCAGCGACCTTCTTGCTGTGAGGCGAACGTGCTACTCACTACGCCACCGTGGCGCCTATACAGTGTTATATTATCTATTACTATTAAATTTATGAACCTCAATACTGTTAGACTCCACAGAAAACCATAAAATTAATGTATTGCTTTTGTACAACTGTATTTGTTGTATTGTACTTTATGCAGATACTCCTCTACAAAATAATCACAATCAATGTAAAATTATGAATTAATTCCAAGTTATTCGAGATCTTGTGAAATTATTTTTTTATCGGAATATATATCGCAGACAAACCAAATTTCGATAATATTGTGCAGCCCTACAGATTGATATTGTTCTGATCCCATATCTCTGTGGTTAGTTGTTTTGCAAAATATAAACAGATGTTTAAATATAATGTTAACATATACTTTCTCTGTGAATTTATGTTCTGAATATTTACTGCAGATGTCACATCCACAATCCCGGAAATGCTCTTTTGCAAATTTTCTCACAGGATAATTAGACACATTGTGACTGTTTTTTGGTCTGGCTGGGCGTGATTGCTCTGTTTAAGTGCAGAGGAATGCAAACTTTAAAGCAAATACAGTTAATTAAATCAGCCGGAGTGTTTTGCAGCACTGAACTCAGGTTCATTAACAGAGACTCACAGGAGTTGCCCACATTAGAGGCACGAGGGAAGCTTGACTACACTTTAATGGCTCAAAAGATTCAGGGAACTACACTAAACAAACAAAAAAGCATAGGCTTTCTATTATCTCTCAATGCATTTGCCTGTGAGTAACACTAGGATATTTAGTTAAACAAAAAGTCTCCCATTTGTAAAGGGATGGTTCACCCCAAAATGAAAATGTATTCACTATTCATTCACTCTCTTAAGTGGTTGTAAACTGTTGTGATCCTTAATGCAAATGTGTCCAGGAATTTAGGAGTAACATTGAGATGGCCAAAAGAATAACCTAAAGAAACACAGAACAACATGTTAGCACCTCATACCGTATATTTACAATAACAAAAAAATAATATAATAATAAAAATACATTTGAAGAAGCAACAAATGGGAGAGGCAAATGAAAGTTGCGCTAGAAAATCAAAGAAAGAAATATGACAAAAATATCCACATAATCTCCTCCCAATCCTCTAAATCAGACAATAGCATGCAAAAAATATATTTTTTCATGATATTTTCTGATTCGTCTTCATGTGTCCTGAACTTACACTAACTAAAACAGAAAATAACTAATTAGCGAACTTCCAGAAACTAGTGTGTCTAAACATCAAAGGTATGTGTGTTATGTGACTTACTATACTGCTCCAAGTCTCCCTTGTCTGTAAGTCATTACAAGTTTTGCAACAGAGCGTTAGCGGGCTGAGAATGTCGTGAGCTCAGATATTACAAACAAATCTCGTTTTTTTTTATTCTGTTGAACATTAAAGAAGATACTTTTTTACAGGTTTGAAAACCTGTAAGCATTGACTTCCATAGTAGAAAAAAACAAATATTATGGAAGTCAATGGTTACAGGTATTCAGCTTTGTTCAAAACATCTTCTTTTTTGTTAAATAGAAGTAAGAAAGTCAAACAGGTTTGAAACACATAAAGGGTCAACATATAATAATGGGAGAATTTAAAGTTTTGGGTGACCCAGACATGACAACGTTGTCATCATTTGGTTTCCTGTTTAAACACAAAAGAAGATATTTTGACGAATGTTTAAGACCAGTAGTCTTTGACTTCCATTGTATTTGTTTTTTAAATAAATGTCAATACCTCCTGGTGTCCAGCAGTCTTCCAGAAAGATAAATTAATAAATATTATTTACAGATTTAAAAAAATGACCTGTTTGCTCAAACTGCTTATTTAAAATGAGCTGAATCAACACAATTCTTGAGGTTTTTAAGGGTAACTTAATTGTTTTTTGTTCACTCCACTTAAATTAGTAAAAAACTAATAAGTTAACTCAATTCATTCCTGTTGTTCCAACACCCAGCAATTATTTTTTCAGTATACTGTATATAACCACTTGAAAGTGAGCAAATGATGAGATCATTTTCATTTTTGGAGAAAATATCCCTTTTAATCTTGTTTTTTTTTTTTGCAGTGATTGAAATGACACGTTAAATTAATTTTAAATGTGTCTCCTTTCAGTCATTTTTGTCATGTTGGATCTTGACAGCCTCATTTGCTAGAAAACAACAGACATGGATGTTCAAAAAGTCCCATTTTGTGTGAAGAATGGAAACTATTCTGTATGTGTTTCGAAAGACATGAGGATAGGTAAACAATGACAGATTTTTCCAACAACAATCTCTCCTTTAGGAGTACAACACAGTGATATTCAATATAAACAAGGTAAGAGAGAAAACACACAGGGTGGCAGGAAAAAATCAATAATGTATAGGGGGAAAAAATGAACCTAAACAAACAAAAGCGAGTGTTTGCTCTTGCATGGTGCGATTAAAGCCACGGTCGGGAATGTTTGCTAACCTTCTGCTCAACCACAGACTTTTATTCTGGTTACACTCTGAAAAAAAAAAAAGATATCAGGTCTTAGGTTTAGCAAAAAGAACCCATTTCACTCTGCTTCCTAGATTAAAAACGTGGTATAGGAACCGTTTCCACTCATCAACTGGTATTGATTTTTACAAACAATTACAAAGGAACAGTAACACTGAAATGCACTACAATAATCTTGGTTTTATTATTCAACAAATAATTGTAGATAGTATTTGTAGATCATATGACAGCTGCATCAGACACTTTCTTACAATCACTCCATATATCTAGAAAAAAAAAAATCATTGTTAATAATCATTGTGAAGTGTGCCTCACATAGGTGAGTGGGCTTGTCAAACCACCTGTAGAAACACTCTATGGCCCCGTTTACACTGTCAGGTTTTGATGCCCAGTTCCGATTTGTTGCCTATATCTATTTTTTTTTTTGCCTGTCCGTTTATACATTCTTATAATTGTGACCCATATCTGATTTGTGTATTTACACTTGGCATGTAATTTACAATGCATAATGGCGGGTTCTAGCATCTGTGCCACACTAGCCATGATGGAAGAAATTGTCTTGCTTTTTGATCAGCGAAATACAGTATGCGAAGTTCGGCCAACATTAAAAAGATTTTGAGGTGGAGGAGGAGGGAAAGGGCCGTCATCGCAGCTTGCGTCTATGGTTTATATATGGTGTCCTCCACCAGGGGCGTAAAACCCGGGGGGTACAGGGGGGACATGTCCCCTCCCATCCGAGGGTTGTCCCCTCTTCCCAAAAACAAAAGTAAAAAAAATTGCACTGTATTGTGAAAAATATATGTATCTATACCTAAAATAATTTTATATGTAGAAAGAAAAAAACCTGTTGAGTTCCCCCTCCCCTTCCTCACAGTGGTTTGGTCCACAGCCTATTTTCCCGGTTTATCTCTCGGACTGTGCGGACACACCCAAGTCAGGTGTGTGGCTGCAGCTTGGTTCTAGATGATCGCCAGTAAGCAGGGTACTTTATTCACTGTAAATAAAGCGATTATCTTTAATGTTGTTGATACAGACTGCTTCATAAATTATTTGCGGTAAAAATGCTGGTTACAGATGTATTTTCCATGTGTCTGCTATATTAGCGATTGAAATATTACCTATCTAGTTAAAGAGCCCATATTATGGGTTTTTTGAAAATGAGCTTGCATGTAGTGTGTACCACAGCTCTAAGTGAAGTGAAATGTCCAGCTGAGGCTTAAAACTGAAAGTGCACAGTGTTTAAAACTATTGATTCATATATAAAAGAGTCGACTCATCGTTCTTCAAATGAATCGTTGTTATAACGAGTCTTTAGCCGTTTCGGCATGACGTGAACACGAAACATAAGCCCCGCCCACTAGCTGCGCGCGCAGATCCCGGGAAAGTTGAAACTCCCGGCCCCGCCCACAGACAGGAAGAGAAAGTGGAAGATGACAAGCACTGTATCGCATTCCGGTTAAATCATGTTACGTCGTGGACGCAGTGCTCTGAAGTGTGAGGGGAAAGTTGTGCTCTTTTCCCTTCCTAAAGATAAAGCTGTGAGAGTCAGTGCGTGAGGCATTTTTGCAAAAATAAACCTCTGCATTAGCCCAGCTTTGTGCTGTGTTCCCTCTGAGGGGTGCTTCTAAAATCTACACTATTACAACGGGGGATTCGTCGGCCGTCGATAACGGAAGGAGCATGGGGAGCACCGGGACATTTCTCAGTGGGCTGACGGCTGATCTGGCCTGCCACCGTGAATCTGGCGTGCACCCTCTATCGAACCTCTCCTTCGTCCCCCATTTCAACGTAAGTGTGATTAAAACTGTTGCCTCGCTGTTTTCTCCAGCTTGCAAATTATGTATTTAATTGTGTTTTGAAAACGCGACGCGTGTCGCTTTGTTTAAGGATTAAAATGCGTTTGTGAGCTCGTGTTCTTCTGCTGTTTGTCGTTGCTATGGCCACCATGGGCTGTTCCTACTCACGCGCGGCGGTCATGCGTCGTAATGGGTCAGCTTTTGCTGCTGTGTGCATTAATACTGAATGTCTGTCGCTGTTTTTTTAGTTATGGTTAACAATAGAGTAATATGCTGGGAGATTGGAGAGGTTGAGTTCGGGAGTGAGCTGTCTTAACTCCTGTGAAGCGTGTTTCGGGCGCTGCGATTGGACCAATGTTGGCGACCCGGGGGTTTCACAGACCGTACCAAAATGCTGAGGACCGGGGGGTGGTTTTCCGGGAGAAGATGGGTCTGAAATACGGGCTACTCCTGGTATGCTCACGTATTCACTATGCCGTGATGGGCATTCTCTCGCGCTGAGCGCTGTCGACCAATCGCAACAGACTGGGTCATTGACTCATCGGTCCAATCAGCGCAGTTTAGCATTGCGCTAAGGAGTTGTTTGGGAACAAATGAATCGCTGAACGATTCATATGGGAGTCGCTGGGATAATGAGGTAAAAATAAATGCAGATGATAAGACAATAAATGTGTTTTTTGACCTTGCATGCATATCAGCCTGTTGATGAAGACCCTCAAAACCAAAATATGACCTTTTTTAATGTACAATATGGGCTCTTTAACGTTAGCGTTAGCTTCTTGCAAAGTGCAACATACTAATTTCACAATGATAAAATGCTAAGACTACTAATAATAAAATACTAATGTCACAATGTCAATCACAGGCAAAGGAGAAGGAAAATATTGAGGGACAGCAGAGCAGGGTCATTAAGATGTACAGTGTCAGGTAAGGGGGTGAAGTTTTTATTAGGATGAGCAATTTCTTTAATGCTTTCAGTGTTGTGGCTGTTCAGCAGATGAACCTCACAGGCTCACCAATTTACAGTATGAGCTGTTGATTTAACAAGTGTCATGTGAACAAGTTAGTTATTATGAGTTTAGAAAACATCTCTTCCTGCATTTCTTCTGCTTCAGGAGTCAGTCTGTTGACTGTACACACACATACATAATTTGAAGAAAAATCTGCTGTTATTGAACCTGAGAAAAAACTTTGAAAATAACCATAATGACGCAGTCTCTATGCTAGTGTTAAATGAGATTTACGCCCTTGTCCTCCACTGACTCATTTCCCTACAGGGCAAGAAGGCAGGTAACTTCTGCTGTCGACCACTGACCACTTTCCTCTTCCATGTTTCCTCTGTTGTTGTTCCTTCAAAAAAGAGTAGGGGTTTTAACCCTGGTATCCTGGCCAAATTTGCCCACTGGCCTCTGCCTATCATGGCCTCCAAACCATCTCCATATCAAAATTGGCTTCATCAAACTGTCTCCTCTCCACCAATGGTGGCACAACATTTCTGCTGTTGCCTCATCCAGGTGGATGCTGCACACTGGTGGTGGATGAGGAGATTTCCCCAATGTGTAAAGCACTGTGAGTGTCCAGAAATACACTATATAAATGTAAAGAATTATTATTATTATTATTACAAAAAAAAAAAAAAAAGATACTTTTCTCGCTTGTTTAAACTGCATATTTAAAATCAGTTGAAACAACAATTTTCTTAAGGTTTTTTTGGGGGACAACTTTTTGTTCAATCTACTTCAATTAGTAAAAACAAATTAAGTTAAGGACATCATGAAGGAATTGTTTGGAACACAGCATTTTTTCAGTATATTCAAATAATTATTAAAACATTATCGATATCTGATTGATTCTCAAAAGGTTTAAACAGCTTCCTACAGTAGGCACCAGTGTACAGCTATTTTTCTGTCATCTTCAGGCTGCGATAGTCTACATATCTGTTATGTAAGTCAGCGGCTGCACACCAAACTGATTTTCCACTATCAAATTCTGGGTCAAACAAGCGTCCATATTAGTTAGCATAAATCAAATGCGAGCCTGCACTTTCCACTGATTCTCATTGCTGTTACAGTACACCGAACAGCACTCAGCAGAGAAGTGCATGCTAAAAGCGCCCGGGTCTGCCTTTTTACTGCTGATTTGCATGTCTAATTCTATGGTGTGGCGAACTTATTCAAATTACTAGTGAAAATAAGTTTTAAAGGGACGTTTTCTGTGTTTAAGTGGTAATCGGGTGCATCAGCCAGTCTAGAAAATGTGAAAAAGACAATGTGATTACTTCGTTTCGGAAAGCCTTTATCTGCAAGCTTGTAAAATAACATGGCGTTAAGATTCCACTACTTTAGCGATGCTGGGAATGGATTTTATTGTGTGTTACACTGAAAAATAAGAAGCTTTTCTTACTTGGACACTTTGTCTTGTTTCTAGTCCAAATATCTAATACTGTACTCAACAGATGTAGCATGCGCAAATAAATCACGCTATTCTCGTTTAAA
>CAIGQQ010029922.1:2423842-2436974 GCA_903798035.1 Danio albolineatus | reverse complement strand
CCACCCAATTTTTTTTCCACCTCCACGTCCCTTCCGGGTCTCCGTAGTTTTCATATATTTGATTATCGATTGATTTGATTGATTAAAAAAAAAAAAAAAAAAGCATGGCATGGAAAAAATGGACAAGCACAACAAAACGCAAAACATGAAACGAGAAAAAATTACATTTTCATAAATAGAAAGTCAAACTTTAGAAAAAAATATATCTAAAAATACAGTATGTTTTTCAATCTCTAAACAGACTTAAGTATTATAGGTGTTCAAGCGTACAATGAGCTGAAAGACCATTGTAACACAAGCGCCATCAGGAGCAGCAGGCGAGCGCTGTAACTTCAATTGAAAATACTGTGGTAAAATACTTTTCCATCTTTAATATAGGGCGCGGAACAATGTTGCATATCTATCAGGCAGTGAAAAACTCAGATTTTTAAAGAATCAAGATCCTATATGTTGCGATTTTATAATGGCATGGCAAATTATAAAAAATTATGAATTAAAGGTCCCTACACATATACCCCATGAGCTATATATACAGCTTGTTCTTTCAACCAACAATAAACTTCCGGTGAAAGGTTAGTGTGTTTTTTATTTATTTATTATTATTTCATAGGATTCCTTTTACAGCATCGATGTTGCAATGTAATTTAAATACAATCAGTTAAATAGACTTAAGCGTTTATTTAGTTGTTCAGGCATAAAACAAGATGAATAACTGTTAAAACACAAGCACCATCAGTAGCAGCATGCGATCACTGAAACCCCATTGAAAATACTGAGGTAAAATACACTTTTATATTTAAAGACATGGCGTGGAACTATGTAATTTGACGCAGTGCTTCTTGTCCAGTCAGAGACTCACCTCTTTAGTATCTCAATAAGCCACTGAAGAGCACTGATTTTTAAAGAAATCAGATCCTAAATGCTGCGATTTTATGATGGCATGGCAGTTCACCATAAGTGTTGTACTGGCTAACAAATTGAAAGTCCCTGTGCGTATACCCCATTGCTGCAGACAAGAGTACAGATCGCTGAGCAAGCCGGTATCATGCCCAAATGTTTCTATCCCCAACCGCTTCGTCTCGCCTGTGTTTTGTGCCGTTTATCTGATGGCCACCCGGTACCGCATTCCCTTGAACCGCACTCATCCCTCACCGCACGCTCCTATCAGAGAGCACATCTGCCTCACCTCTGTTTCACTGTCACCGCCCAGATAAACACACAGCTTATCAGCTCTCCGCGCACCACATATGACCTTTAAGAGAAAAGGGTGAGTGATCCATTGAGAGGACTGATAGAGGACGACCTCTTCATCAGGGAACACAAAAAAGAGAGACAAAGAGAGAGGAGGAGGAAGAAGGGCACTAGATTCAGAAACAAGTGCTGGCTGAGATTGTGTGGAGAGCAGAGAGACTGATGTCAAGAGAGATCAGAAACACTCGGAGGACAAGACGGGCCACTAGAAGAGGAATTAATGGGAGGGAGTGTGCTGTAATTGTGTTATTTGGCAGGGAATTTGTTTTCTGGGAGTAGGGAGTAGTCTGGATACGATGCAAGTTGAAGGGAACCTATGATGCAAAATTGACATTTGAAAGCTGTTTGGACAGAACTGTGTGTAGGTATAGTGTGTCCACAGTCTTATTGGAGTGTGATATTCAGTGTTGGGCACGTTCCTTTAAAAGAGCAATTAGTTATAGTTAGTTACTTCTCACAAATAGTAACTGAGTTAGTAACTGAGTTATACCATAAATCCATCCATCCAAACGCTCTGCTCACATAACCCCAATCTTGCACGACCTCCATTGGCTCCCAGTCGCTTACCGCATTAAATTCAAAATTCTCCTGCCTGTATTCAAATCCTTAAATGGCCTAGGCCCCTCTTACCTCTGCAACATTCTTGTCCCCTACATTCCTACTCGCTCACTACGCTCCTCTGACTCTGGCCTTCTTGCTGTCCCTCGGTACCGCCTCTCTTCAATGGGGGGCAGATCATTTAGTGTCATTGCACCCAAACTCTGGAACTCTCTACCACATTCACTCCGCTCTGTAAATAATATCTCAGAATTTAAATCACTACTTAAAACTCACTTGTTCTCTGAATGTCACTCTTCTGATTGCTAAACTGACCACTTTTTGGGACCCAACTTTAGGTATGTCTCGTAGGTCTTGTTTTGTAATTCAAGTTTGTTACTTTTGATTCCTTGTATGTTTGCAAGCCTAATGGTGTCTCTCTACCTGTCTAATGTTGTCTCTACCTGTTTACTGTTTCTCTCAATGTCTGCTTGTATTATTTCTTTTGTTACATTTTTTGTAAAGTACCTTGAGCTATGGAAAGGCGCTATATAAATAAAACATTATTATTATCCATCCATCCATCCATCCATCCATCCATCCATCCATCCATCCATCCATCCATCCATCCATCCATCCATCCATCCATCCATCCATCCATCCATCCATCCATCCATCCATCCATCCATCAATTGTTTTTTTTCTATCTATCTATCTATCTATCTATCTATCTATCTATCTATCTATCGTGTATCTGGAAAGTATTCATAACGCTTAACTTTTTCCACATTTTGTGTTACAGCCTTACTCCAAAATGGATTAAATTAATTCATTTCCTCAACATTCTACACACAATACCCCATGATGAAAATGTGAAAAAGGATCTGGTGAAATTGTTGCCAATTTATTAAAATTAAAAAACTTGAAAAATCACATGTACATCAGTATTTACAGTCTTTGCCGTGAAGCTCTAAATTAAGCTCAGGTACATTCTGTCTCCACTGATCATTCTTGAGATGTTTCAGCAGCTTCATTAGAGTTCACATGTGGTAAATTCAGTTAATTGGACATGATTTGAAAAGGCATACACCTGTCTATATAAGTTCCCAGGGTTGACAGTGCATGTCAAAGCACAAACCAAGCATGAAGACAAAGGTATTGTCTGCAGAGCTCCGAGACAGGATTGTCTTGAGGTACAAGGCTGAGGAAGGTTACAGAAAAAATTCTGCTGCTCTGAAAGTTCCAATGAGCACAGTGGCCTCCATCATCCGTAAGTGGAAGATGTTTGGAACCACCAGGACTCTTTCTAGAGCAGGCCGGCCATCTAAGCTGAGTGATCGAGGGGGAATTGCCTTAGTCAGGGAGGTGATCAATAACCCGATGGTCTCTCTGTCTGAGCTCCAGCGTTCTTCTGTGGAGAGAGGAGAACCTTATAGAAGGACAACCATCTGTAAAGCAAATCCCCAATCAGCACCGCTCACCACCAGGCTAATACCATCCCTACAGGGAAGTATGGTGGTGGCAGCGACATGCTGTGGGATGTTTTTTTAGCAGCAGGAACTGGAAGACTAGTCAGGATAGAGGGAAAGATGAATACAGTAATGTACAGAGATATCCTGAATGAAAACCTGCTTCAGAGTGGTCTTGACCTCAGCAGGACAATGACCCAAATCACACCACCAAAATATCAATGGAGTGGCTTCACAACAACTCACTGAATGTCCTTGAGTGGCCCAGCCAGAGCCCAGACCCAAATCCTATACATAGATCTGAAAATGGCTGTACACCGTCACTTCCCATCCAACCTGATCCAACCTGACAAAAATTCCCAAAGACAGTTGTGCCAAGCTTGTGGCAACATATTCAAAAAGACTTGAGGCTGTAATTGCTGCCAATCTATTTAACAATACTGCATACTCTACTGTGCGTCTTGTCCCAACACAAATCAAAGTCCAGTTAATTAAAAGTAAGTAGTTTAAACCTAAATCTGATAAGAAGTTGTTCAAAAAAACTCAAGAATTGTGCTGATTCAGCTTATTTTAGATATATTAGTTAGAACAAGCATTAAGAATATTTTTATCAATCTTCCATTTCCATGGGTACAACTCAAAAAACAATAAATTAATCAAATTTCTGTCACTTTGTATTCCTTTTATTTGAAAATTGTATTCAGAGTAACAATAGCTGCCATTTCTGCTTTTAAATCCTTCTAAAATTGGCCTTATTGTAGGATTTTGTTTTGTAATTTAATCAAACATGATTTCTTTGTTGTAATCAATGTTGTGCTTCACGTGATGTTGATTAAGCTTAACATGTGTTGGAATATCACTTTAACAGTTAAACTGCAGCAGTGCGTAATGTATCACATCATGATTAAAGATGAAGGATTATCAATGCATGAATCAAAGTCACTCCAGAATGACGATGATTTTTTTTAATTACGTCTGCATGGGGCCGGGACAAATCGTATATGGAACAGGGAAGTTGATTGCAGTTACATTAACATATTGCCTGCACTTGGACAAATTATGCGAGACAAGTAACTCTCATTTACAAAATGTTAACTCTAAACGTTGTCATGTTGCCAAAATTGTCATCACGCACACTGAAAATTAAACTCTTCAGATTGCTGGTTCATTGTTATTGTGAGTGGAGCTTCATGGCTAAAGACAATTGGCATTCAGTAGACCAAACTGCATCTGAAAAGGGATGTCATGCCATGTTTATTTCACATATCGTGTGAAATTTAAGGTTGTATTAGTTAATGAATTTACTAACAAACAAACAACGAACAGTACATTTATTACAGTATTTGTTTATGTCAGTTAACGTTAGTTCATGAAAATAAAGTTGTTCATTGTTGGTTAATGTTAACTCACAGTGCATTAATGTTAACAAGCATGTATTTGGATGGTAATAATACATTGGTAATTGTTGAACAAATGATTAATAAATGATGTACAATTATTGTTTATAATTAGTTCATGTTAGTAAATATATCAGCTCCGAAGTTATTGTTATACTGCATTATTTAGAGCATAAGAATTATTTAAATACATACTCAATTACACTGCCAAAACTAAACTCAATTACACTGCCAAAATCTTTCAAAACATCATTCAGATGTGTTAATGATAGGTTTTTGTTTGTTTGTTTAAGTTATGAACCGTTTTCTGATATCCATGCATTATATGTGTTTGAATTGTATCCATGTACATAAATTAGAAAAGTGAAATCACTCCAGGAATTTTCTTTAACTCTCATCCAGCTTATGAATTGATACACCGAACAAAGCAAAGCGATTTGTTAGGGGTTTTGCACTGTTTGCTGTACTGCATTATTTAGCTAAATGTACACAACCAAATTATAGTACTGGTGAATAGATATGTGATATTGCAACATGATCTCATTTGTACAATTTAGTACAATTTGCTTATCCCTCAATGGCGGTTGAGTTTAGGGGTGGGGTTTGGTGCCACGCCTCCTTATTAAAATCGTATGAATTAACCAATAAACTGACAAAACATAAAATAGTTGTTTCCTCGTGAGATCAGGCTGCATATTGATATATGATAAGTAGCTAAATAAGCACAATCAAATTATAGTACTGGTGATTTGATATGTGATATTGCAACACAATCTCTCACAATATGTAACGTTTTTATTTAGTGGCTAATTCGTATGAACTCGTACAATCTCATTCGTACAATTTAGTACAATTTGCATATCCCTCAATGGCGATTGCGTTTAGGGGCGGGGTTGGGTGCCACGCCTCCTTTTTTAAAATCGTACATTTTCGTATGACTGAACTCGTACGAATTTCTGCACATTAGTCCCTAAACTGACAATACATAAAAATAGTTATGTTTCCTCATGAGATCAGGCTGCATATTGATATATGATAATTAGCTAAATAAGCACAACCAAATTATAGTACTGGTGATTTGATATGTAATATTGCAACACAATCTCTCGACAGTACATAACGTTTTGATTTAGTGGCTAATTCGTATGAACTCATACAATCTCATTCGTACAATTTAGTACAATTTGCATATCCCTCAATGGCGGTTGCGTTTAGGGGTGGGGTTAGGTGCCACGCCTCCTTTTTTAAAATCATACATTTTTGTATGACTGAACTCGTACGAATTTCTACACATTAGTCCCCAAACTGACAAAACAAAAATAGTTGTTTCCTCATGAGATCAGCTGCATATTGATATATGATAATTAGCTAAATAAGTACAATCAAATTATAGTACTGGTGATTTGATATGTGATATTGCAACACAGTCTCTCGGCAATACGTAACATTTTCATTTAGTGGCTAATTCGCATGTACAAATCAAACAATTTCATTCTTACAATTTGCTTATCCCTCAATGGCGGTTGCATTTAGGTGCGGGGTTGGGTGCCGCGCCTCCTTTTATAAAATCATACATTTTTGTATGACTGAACTCATACAAATTTCTACACATTAGTCCCTAAACTGACAAAACATAAAAATAGTTGTTTCCTCATGAGATCAGGCTGCATATTGATATATGATAATTAGCTAAATAAGCAAAACCAAATTATAGTACTAGTGATTTGATATGTGATATTGCAACACAATCTCTCGGAAATACGTAACGTTTTCATTTAGTGGCTAATTCGTATGAATGAATCGTAAGATGTCATTCATACAGTTTAGTACAATTGGCTTATCCCTTAATGGTGGTTGCGTTTAGGGGCAGGGTTGGGTGCCGCGCCTCCTTTTATAAAATAGTACACTTTTGTATGACTGAACTCATACAAATTTGCACAAATTAGCCACTAAACTGACAAAATGTAAACATAGTTTTGTTTCCCCATGAGATTAGAATGGATATTGTTATATATTTAACTAAATAAGCACAACTAAATTATACAGTAGTACTGGTGGTTTGATATGTGATATTGCAACACAATCTCTCGGGAATATGTAACGTTTTGATTTAGTGGCTAATTCGGATGAATTACGAATTAGCCACACTAATTCATACAATCTCTTTCGTACAATTCAGTACAATTTGCTTATCCCTCAATGGCGGTTGAGTTTAGGGGCGGGGTTCGGTGCACAACCAAATAATAGTATTGGTGATGTGATATATGTTATTGTCGTGTAACCCTATATTTACATTAGATTTAAGTCATGGGATTTGACGATCTAATCTTGTTTGATTACTCATTTTCAGGATTTTCGAGTTCTACCAAGGTTAAGTTGGTTAAATGTTTACTGGTTTCCAAACATCATCATTATCATGTTTGCACGAATGTTTTAAACTCTCTCTGTGACTCACTCAGTCACAGGCCTTTAAAAGCACATGCATATGATAAACATTTAGTCTATTATTGTTAAACTTAGTAGTGACTCTATAAATCATGTGTTTTGTAGCTCCTGGACAACTATTATTCAGACTCAACATTGCATGTCTTGTGATGTGACCATTGCGGATGCGCACATTGCAATGTCGATGCTGAAACAATATATTGTGCAGCCCTAATAGCATATATCATTCATTTTCCTACGGCTTAGTCTCTATTTCAGAGGTCGCCACCGCAGAATGAACAGCCAACTATTCCAGCATTTGTTTTACACAGCGGATGCCCTTCCAGCTGCAACCCATCACTGGGAAACATCCATATACACTCATTCACACACATGCACTATGGACAATTTAGCTTACCCAATTCACCTATACCAGACGTCTTTGGAAGAACATGCAAACTCCATACAGAAATGCCAACTGACCCAGCCGAGGCTCGAACCAGTGACCTTCTTGCTGTGAGGCGATCGTGCTACCCACCCAATTAATTTCTTGAATGTTGTAAACAATACATTTTGTGAAAAATAATTGATCTATGTAATATAATGCCATACTATCTTCTCATTCAGCAGTTCAAAATTAATAAGGTGCTGTAGGCCATGTTAAATTGTTAAAATAGTCACGGCTGAAAGGTTATACACCCTCCACCTCATGTCTCCAACAACATCATTTTTATTCACAATATACTACCTCTTGTACCTTTTTGTTTAATGAAATTCCCAAAGCCTGAAGACATTCGGAATTTGTTAAGCAGTGATGAATGAATGAAGAAATTGTCTGTGACCTTCTGACCCATTAGTGTTCTCTACCCTCAAGGCACAGAAACACTCAAATAACCTAAAGGCAGAGAATCATAGGTCAAAGGTTTACAAGTGCTTTTTTGTGTTTAGTTGTTTGCTTACTTTTAAATGGGAGTAAAATATAAAGAAGTAACAAGTAGGCATCTAAAACCGCAACACTCACACTCTTCCCTCTATATGCACAGGACACTTTGCTTAAACTCCATATTAAAAGGACTCAGACAGAAAATAAAACATTATTTAATAGTGAATGTATTAAAAATCAAGTTGTACTACTTGTTTTCTTCAACCTTAAATACCTCTTTTGCACAATATCTCGCATATTATTGTTCTGTCTTATGTAAAAGTTCTTGCAAAGTCTGTCTTAGGTTATTTGTATAGTTTAATATTTATAGTATATGTATAGTTAATGGTTAGTATAGTTAGATTACCAGATTAGGGTGTTATGTATAGGTTTAAAATAGCTCTTATGTTCAGTGTTGTGTTCATATTCCTGATTGTTTATGGTTCTGCGAGACATGACATTTCGTTCCACTGTACTGTATGTGCAGACATGTCCAAAACTAGACTTGAAACGTGTACATATATTAGGCAGCTATTATTACATAAGTACTATTTGAAATCTATGTACACATAGGGAAAATAGCACTTTTTTTTATAAAGAAATGCTGTTTACTAGTACTAGTGTGGATAGTAAAAAAATATTTCTTTATTCTTTCTCTAGCGATTCTGAATCAATTCTCAACAGTTCTGAATGCGTGCAGACACGAGCTACAAACATAAGCATTGACTGGCATTTTTATATAAATATTTTTGCCTTGAACACTTTTTTTTGTTAAAAGTGGTAAACAAACAAGCTAAAACATTGCAAAAAAAATTTGGAATAAGAACTGTTTGTTCTTTATAACCGCTCTTTGTAATCTGCCGTTTTAATGTTTCATTTAGAGCTTGTTCCTGCTGAAAATAACTAAATCAGTGTTAATAAAATGAATTATTTTATGGATTGCAGTATCGTCATGCATAATACGATTCCAATCATAAATACAAACATAGAAACTCCAATTCTGATTAAGAACATGTAGTTGTGAAGTTGTATTTGCATAGCTGAAGAAGTAGCAAAAAAAAGTGTAGCTCAAAAGAGTTGTTTTGGAATGAATCGAATCAGATTTCGAAGATTCCTAGCCCTAATAGATAGATGATAATTACAGTAGGTGCAAATAATTATTAGAGACCGTTTGGACCAATTGAAACTAGCAATATTTTCTTAGCATTATGCCATTTAAGTGAAAATAGTTATATATTGTGTTTACAGTATGTATGTCAATTGTATTTTATTTACATTTTTATTAACATTCTATTGGAAACATCTTTCATTGCCATATTTAGTTTTTCTATGATATAAATTTTCATTAGATGACTTCAGTAGCTCTATTTGGAAAGAAATCATTAATTTAGATTGACTGCGATGATTTTGGCGAGAATCATGCATAAAATATAATAAACAAATTAAAAGTATAAATCAAAAAGTAAGGGTTAGGATTAAAAGCATAGATAGTGTACTGTAAAAACAATAGAGCAAAGAGAGACAAAATAGAGACAAATAGAGGTAAAATTGAAATAAAGTGTGCTTTATGGTTTGCTGGTGAGTCTAATGTATTGCGATACAGAAATCAAATAATTAAATGTAAAATAGCACTGTAGATTTTATTACACTGTATAATTTCTTGTGCCTGAATGTTTAACCTCTTCTATGCCTGAATGCACAGTCACAGGCCTTAAAAACAGTCAGATAATACACTTTCACTTTCAATATGGTTGAACTCTTCAGTGTAGAGCTGTAATCGGGCCATAAAAGTTAGGCCCGATAGGAACCAAGCCCGACAGAAATCAGCCTGAGCCCAACAAGTACATTTTAATTGACAGCTTTTTAAAAGCTCGAACCCATTTACAGCCCGACATTATTCAGATGTGCACATGCACGCAGCTCTTTTCCCTTTTTTCAAGAATCAAGAGTGTCATCAAGAGTCGTGTATACGTGTTTTATCTTAATTTATTCATAACAAACGTATAGGCCACTCAGAAGTTGGAACAAAGAAAGAAAATAAGTCCTCTGTAACATAGCAACATCTCAGCACTCTAAATAAGCCTAAGTACATACACTTAGCCTTTAAATTGGCTAACACACCAATAAAAAAGTATTTCCTAACAAATTAAATTAAAATAAATTCTAAATTATGGCTGGTATTTGGCAATAATGAAATTAAGATAAAGGCTCTGCGGGATTTGTTTGGCCACTTCTCTTCACAATCTGGCCTTAAGGCAACAGTGTAGATGAATATTAAAAGAATAATGCCAACATTAGCCTATATACTGTGACTACATTATGCATTTTTGATTTAATTAATATTTAGTTATAATTTGAAAATCCTTCACTCACCAAGATTAAGCTACGTGTTTTTGTGGAGGAACATTATTGAATACACTGTATGGCTTTAGCGTGGTCCTGCGCTCACTGATGACGAGTCCAGGACTAGACACCCTTTCACCGCTGCTGCTAATGGCCGGGATGTATAATGATATGGCTAATTTTGCTAGTTTTGGGTAGGATTGCTTGTTTATCTTCCACCAGCCAAGAACATCCATTTCATTTTCCATGACAGCGGTTTCAATATAGCAAGTGACCTCGTCATTTTCCCTGTCAGCTCACTGTACATTTTCCTATTCCGCAAAATATGCTCTTTTTGACTCCAGATCATTTGTTTCACCTTTGCAGCGATGAGTTTTAATGTTGTAGGAAAGGATCTGGTTACTTTCTCGCACTAATCGAAATGCATCACATGACTGTTCAATCACCGCACAAGCCGGAGCCCACCCAGACCCAGTCTAAAATGATAGAAATTAAGCCCGAACCCACCTGAACCAGTTGGGTTCTTTCGGTTTGGGCAAAGATCTTCAGACCTCGTCTAAAATGACTCCAGTAGTCATTCAAGTCATGAAGATCTTTGCCCAAACCGAAAGAACCCAACTGGTTCAGGTGGATTCGGGCTTAATTTCTATAATTTTAGGCGAGGTCTGGGTCTGAATGACTACTGTCTAAAATGACTACTTCAGTAACTCCACAAATGTCAAGTGTCCTGAACTGTGGCTCCTGCTCAACTATAATCCCAACATAAACTCAACATTGCACATCCAACACAAATCGATTAAGTTAACTTAACAAAATGAAGTGGATTGAACATAAAATAATTAAGTTGTCCAAAAGAAAAACCTCTAGAATTGTGTTGTCAGCTCGTTTTAAATCTGTAGTTTAAACAAATAGCAAATATACATTTTTGACTGTACATGGTTGCATGTGAATGCTCTCTTTAGTCATATATTTTGTTTGAATGTAGCCTGGTTCCATTGTCCAATCTCCCATCAGTCAGTGCTATAGTTAGGGATGCTTTCAAATGAAACCAAAAGTGGAAATAACATGTAAATAAGTGGAATTTTTGCTCTGCGTTGTACTCATCCGAATGCACACTGTCTTTATGAAAGTTCAAACATTGCATTGGTGTGCAGAGTAAGTTCAATTCGCCTAGGACAGCAGGACAAGCATTTTGCGCTAAGTATAATTACATGCTCTGCAATTATTACTATCGTTGCTAATCTGTGTGGACATGCAGGTGGCATAGAAAAAAAAACTTCATCCTTAAGCAGATTGCAGTAGACAAGGTTTTGACCAGAGCACGGAGCTGACATTGCACTTCATTTGCATTCATCTCGGTTGTGCAAACGCAGACCTCTCAGTCAGGCTTCAACCGTCTCGCATCCATAATGCAGCAGGAGGGAAATCCAAGCGAGTTTTACACACACATACTGCTGAGAAAGACCCCTACCGAGAGCACGAAGGAGAGCTCGAGAAGTAGAACGAAGAAAAGAGCTTATGAATGCGACTCCGGTGCCACAAATTAAACAAAGCGAGGAGCAGAGGGCAGGATGGACGGCGTTTTTGAGAAACGTTCTGTAAGTGGCTTCTCCATTTCTTTCCACTGCCGTTCTAATTGTGTGCATGAAGCTCAAGTTTGCCCCCTAGTGTTCACACTATTCCCCAGAGGACGTCGGGTTCAAATATAAATGACAACCTCCCTCCCAACTTCCCCCGCAATGCAATATCCTACAGATAACTTTCTCTGCACTCAACACGCTTGATCGTATGATTTTGTGCCTATGAATTATGTAATACCTTTGAGTTAGTGGTTTAATATGCAGTCACTCTATCCCTTTACATCAGCCCTTTACAGAATTTAAGCCACTTAATGCAAAGCGCTGCTTGAGGAAAACTCGCTCGTATGTCCCACGACGCATCTCAGAGTGTTAGTATGCAACAGTACTTTCCTACTTTGAACATTTATCATACCTTAACCACAGAAGACTACCTAAATAATTAAAAGCAGCTCTAGTTATGGCGTTGGGCATGAAATAGGAATGATTAGTTTGGTCCTAGAATAGAAAGATTTCAATTACAAACATTACAGTTGTAAACTTGAACTTACCAAAAATGGGAATCTACAAATATAATGCATACGTAAGTTATTCATGTTAGTTCATACAATAGCACACGGCAAAGAAAATCAGTGTACATGTAACTCAATTTGAGTTTAACACTCATTGAGTGTACATATGACTCCTTCAGTTTTGGAGTTAAAATAACACTTTCCAAAGTGTGAAATTTGTACATTACTCACAGAGTTCATTTTAACACAGTAAGAGTTTATTCTTACGTCAAACTGGAGTGTGTGTTACGCTTCAAAGTGTTAATATATTACCTTTTTTCCTATATCATCAATTGGTGTGACAGATAATATTGATCAAATATGTTGAAATAGTTTTCATTTATTAAATATTCATTAATCTTTTCAGAAATAATTTCAAGACGTTCAACTCTTTGCATTTGTTAAAATGCAACAAGACATGTTTCAAGTTTAAGTAAAACATACTGGTTTGATCAGTGTTTGTCCGAAAGAACACTATTCACTAGTGGGAAATACACTGCATATTGTGTTAAAAGCTTAAATATACGCTCTTTCACATGTACTACAGTTTATTACTGAACAACACCAAAAAACATCACACTGTGTATTTAAAACTGGAATTAAAGTGGTATCTTACACACACACACACACACACACACACACACACACACACACACACACA
>CAIGQQ010029922.1:2381154-2401422 GCA_903798035.1 Danio albolineatus | reverse complement strand
AATAATAATAATAATAATAATAATAATAATAATAATAATAATAATAATAATAATAATAATATTTTTGGCTGCACATTTTTGTTTTGTTTTGTTTTATTTTATAATTTGTTTTTTGTTTTGTATTGTTTAATTTTATTTTATTCATCTATTTTTTTATTATTAATATTTTTATTTTATTTTTATTATTTTGTTTTATTTTATTTTATTTTATTTTATTTTGTTTGTTTTATTTATTATTATTTTTATTTTATTTTATTTTATTTATTTTTTATTTTATTTGTTTTGTTTTATTTTATTTTATTTTATTTTATTTTATTTTTATTTTATTTTATTTTATTTTATTTTATTTTATTTTAATGTAAATTTTTAATATTTTATTTTATTTTATTTTATTTTATTTTATTTTATTTTATTTTATTTTTTTATTTATTTATTTTTTTTTTTATCCATGTCCAAAAATGCAAAACCATTAAACATGGCGTTTTTGGCTAATAATTATTTTCTTTTATTTTACCAGCTTTGCTACGTTCCTAAAGCTAAGGTACACGAAGCACAATCATCTGTGCGCTTGAAGGCAGTAAACATCCACACTGCTCGCTTTCTTTAGCTTTCTATAGAGGAAAGAGCACAACAGACTGTTCTTCCAGAAAAGACTCAGGTCATTTAATGTGTGCAGCAGCCTGTTAGAGATGTTATATCAGTTCGTAATAGCCTGTGTGCTTTACTTTCTTACAGAGCAGAGAGAGCAACACTAGTTCAGTCGATTCAGAGAAAGCAGCTACATGCATCCTAAAAAAACATTCTCCACGTCAGCCCACAGCACACCATCCTTGAGGAACTACAGCTAAAACACAGGTATGAAAGAGCACGAATGCGAAACTTCCCTGCCTGTTGCAATTATAATTGGGGTGCAGCGTAAAACCAGTTAAAGTAGTTATGACTGAGAGGTGATATTGATATTTTTTATAGCTTTATCACTTTTTATGCCAATAAAATGAGCCTGGTTGTTATTCACTTATATACACTTTAGAGCACTGAACATTGAGCAGCATGCACTTGGCTATCAATCAATTTTCCTTTGTGGGCTAAAGATTATGGTGTTTGTTTGTTTGGTTCACAATTTTTTAAGTGAACAGATCATTTTTAGTAAACTATATATTAGTACTATATATTAGGGTTGCCGCAATATACAATATAATATTGAACAGTTTGGTAAAACCTCCACAGTTTAATATGCATATGGAGATTGCAGTTGTTCAGTTTTGCATTAAAATAAAAGAAATAGATCTTTCATTCTCCCTTTCATTCTCCCTTTTAATTACTCTCTGAACTGGCTCTGCATGTTAGAATATATGTTCATATGCTGAAACATGGCTCCCTGTGAGTAAGTGTCCTGTCAGGGTGCACTTAAGGGTACTTTCACATGAAAATAAAAGTGACGTGCAAATACTGTATATACATTTAAATAGCAGTTCTGTCTGGTTCTCGAATCTGATTGGGTGAGTTGCTGTGATCCGATTGCTGTGAGTTATTAATGTATTATCAGCACTTGTACAGCCTCTTCATCCTTCTGTTATTATTCTGCCCAGACGAGTGGCAAGCAGAGGACCACAGTTTGACAAATATTGCAGCTGTTGGACAACATAATGTACTTTTGAGGCGTTTTTAAGTGAGAATGTAGTTGTTTAGATTGTAACTATGTGGTTTATTTATAAGGATGGTGCCTATTTAGAATATTCCCAATGACCAGCCTGCCATACTAAGCAGAGCAAAGAGTTAATGTTCCACCACAAGATGGCGACAGAGACCACATAATAAGTCCTTAGGGGGGAAAACAGCATTTTTTTTTTCAGCGTAGGTTTCAAACTACAGCGGAACAAATCATTACAGAACAGGTAAGTGACAAGTAAGTTGATCTCTCTGTTTTATATTTTGTAGTGCTGTATTTCTACCATAATCTGCTAGTGTTTGCTTTGCTTTGGCTTTTTCGGGGTCAATTATTGTGATCTCCCGATTGCAACAGAGAAATACTGGGAAATGTCTGTAGACTGATGGCATTTCATGCCGTTCAGCCTTATGATCTTAAAATGTGAACAAAATCACCTTTTTTCTCATTTTTTTAGACATTATGCTAGAGAATCGTTCAAATACTAGCTCTAAAGTGACATTTGTGAAGGAGCAATGGTTTCTGCTGTATTGACGTCAGCTGCAGATGTAAATGAATGGTGGAAGAAAGTAGTTCCACTTACAAAATGGTTTTTGAGACTCTCTGTGTTTGTTTTCCTTTTTTATATACACGACTATGCCGTCAAACTGTTGTATAAACGCATTATCACACTTTTAGCATTGCAATATGGCTGTATATCGTCACTGGTGGGACACTAAAACATCCAACGGTGCTGATATACAGCCATATCGCACTGCAACTAGTGTGATATTGCTCATATATATATATATATATATATATATATATATAATCTTATATATTTTGTGTTGATTAAGCTCTAAAAAATATAAAAAAAAGTTAAACACTGCTGTTTTTATAATTTTATTGTAAGAGTGTATTGCACTACCTGCGCACAGCTTTTTTTATTATATGATTTAGTTTTTTTTTTTTTTTGATGCGCTGGGTTTTTAAAACTGCCCGACCAATGAGATTGGCGCTTTTGTTCAAATGCCTTGAGTTGCTGAAGTTACAGTAAAACACAACTTGGTTGTGCTCCAGTGCAAAACAGTCTAGCTAAACACAATAATTGAAGATCAAATAGGATTTGAAGGTGAGTTTCATTTCACCTAATTTTCAGTCATGACTTGTACATTTTTCTCACAAACTTTTGGCCAGATGTGTTATAAATAGCGCCACCTTGCATATTAGGGTGTTTCTGTTTTTCATTAAGCGGCATCTAACATCAGGAAACATCATTTGCAAGCATACTTTGCACAAATAATTGAAATAATTGTATTCCATTACTTTTTATTTCAGCTGTTTAGCTTATAAATCACATGACTGCCAAATTAGTTTCTGATCTGCTTGTGTGAGCTTTGTGTGTGTGTGTGTGTGTGTGTGTGTGTGCACTTGCACTGCAATCATATTGAAGGGCTATTAACTACTATTACAATAAACTGTTTAATGTGTGTATTCACTAAATCAATATTCAGCATCCAGATTATACATAAAAGCATACATGGCTTCAGAATTACAACCTTCCACACTTCATAACCTTCACATACATCGTGATTTAAATGATCCATCAGTGTCAAGCTGGCTAATGGTTTTTATCACAGGAATTCTTGCTAAAATGAAGTTATATTATGGACTGCTCATGATGGAGTGATAGTGAACTGAGCAAAATCCAGGACATTAGGAGAAAACACTGCTGGAGAACAGGGTTAAAAACTAATAGTGATCAAAAGTCAAAGTAATAGCTAGTAAGTAATAAATTCAATAGTAAATCTATCTATCTGTCTCTCTGCCTGTCTGTCTGTCTGTATTTTGTTATTTTATCTCTTCAATTCAAGTCATGTTTATTTATATAGCGCTTTTAAAATGTAGATTGTGTCAAAGCAGCTTAGATTGTGTCATCATTATATCTATCATTAGAAGTTTTCTAAAACATTATTTAATAAAATTTGCATTCATTTGCATGGGTGTCTTGTACAAAAAGCTGAACCCTGAATGAAGTCAGGTTCAGAATTCCTGTTTCATCTTTTGACAAAGAATCAAATGATTAAGCTGAGGGGATTTTGGAGAGATATTTCATAAAATACTGCCCACAGATAAAAAAAGCATAAAATGTATATAATCAAGCTAATTATGTATGTACATATATTTCAGAATTAAAATATGAGTAAAGCTGTAAAGATAAGTGTACGCAAGTGACTTTAAAAGTCAAATCACAATATCAGTCCGAAAAATCCCAATTGCATATGTTCATGAAATCACACAACCTTTTTTAGCTTTCACAAATCAGCTTAAGCTTGTCATTATTATTATTTTTTTTTAGGAAATTACATAAACACTAATTCCTGTCAGTTAGTTCTCCGACTACAGGTTTAACAAACAATAGATTGAAGAAAAGAAAACCGAATGTACCTTTAAAAAGGATAAGATAGCATAAAACACAAGTAAACAAATCCAAAATCCAGGGGTCTACGGTAATATTGTTTGTCACAAAATTGCATAAAGTAGCCAGTTTAATTTTTTGTTTGTTCATTTTCAGATACAAAACTTGGTGGTATGCCTTAAGTATGTGTGTGTGATCATCATTTTAGTACGTTTTCGGGTCATTTGAACAAACTATGTTGATTACCATGATCATTTTGGTCACTATAATCACTAATAGTCTGTGTTCATAACATCTAAAATGAAGAATTGTATTATATATATATATATATATATATATATATATATATATATATATATATATATATATGTGTGTGTGTATATATGTATGTATATATGTATATATGTATGTATATGTATGTATATAGAATAAATATATATATATATTTATTTTTTTTCTTTATTTTTTTTTCTTTACATATTTAACCAGAAAAGTCCCATTGAGATCTAATATCTCTTCTACCAGGGATTTCTGGTCAAGGCAGGCAGTGTTGGACAGAGTTACAGAAAAATACATATCATAACGCATATAATGTAAATCATAATCAATTGTTAAAAAATGTGCACTGTTCTAAATTGACAGACTTCAAAATATGTTTAAATATAGCGATAGATGGTACAGATTCCATATGCAGTATATCTTGAAGCTCATTCCATAAATATGGAGCATACTTAGAGAATGCAGATCGACCTAACTCTGCATGAAAAATGGCAAGAGTATATCTGCTGATCTGATTGATAAGTATTTGAGCAGTACACCAACAAACTACAAAGACTACAAAAAAATACATCCAGGTTAGTGAAATCTCAAATGCTTCAGGTTATGCACAATCACCATGCGCATACACCCCGCCCAGCGAAGGGGCGTGGCCAGAGACGCTGTAATGTTATAGCAGAGAAAGCTATTACCACAAAGTTCATTCAGTTTCTGTATTTGGGCCTCCAAAGGACATGACGCAAAGAGAGAAGTGCTTACTGTTTAATTTTAATTATGTTCCAGAGAATTATAATAACGAAATAGCTAGCATTTGACAAAGGAGAACTTCCACAATCTGTCCCAGTTCAGTGCTGGATTTGGCTGAAAACTCCTCAAAGAAGGAACAGTTACAAACCCAATAGAAGGAGCTGTTGATTGTGAGCCACAACATGTAAGTGTTTTTATTTGTTAAAATTGATCTATTACATGCACAGTGTCTAGCGTTTATGGTATGTTGTAGCGAGGACGTAAACAAGGATGTAAACAACAAAAAATGCTGTTTGGCATTGCTAATAATTTAGCTAGTCCATCAAACCGCTGTAAACACCTACAATCTTCAGCAGCGCTGCAGTGTCTCTCTTTCCCTGTGTTCTACATCGAACTCGCGAAAGATATGTGAACGTACTTACAGTACACATGCTTGTTCCGAATATTTGTGAAAGGCACTTGTCAGATTTTATTTTAGCTGTGTCCTCTGTGTCTTTTCTGTCTGATTCAGGTTCAAACTGATACTGCAAACAGCTACTCTGACCGACAGTGTTTACACAGCACAAAAGTGCATGATTGTAGGGGCGTGATGCATTTGCTGGTGACATGGAGCTGATTCGCAAATCACAGCACATTATGTTAGCTGACCAATCAGAGCCTCTTGAGGGCGGGCCTTTCAAAGGAACTGGGAAACATGACAGTCGTTTTCATGTTCAGCTTAGCTATACATAATCAAAGTAAGATATATAAAAAAACAACCTGATTTTCTACAAGTAAAGATTCAGCACACATTGCTTTGCATCTTATAAACACAACCAAGCCTTAAAATACACTGTAGACCACCTCTTTAAACAATCCTCTATTTAGTTAAAATCAGTCACATTCTCTGCTTTGGGCTGGCAGAGCTCATCTTTAGGGTGGCAGCTGCCACCACGTGCCACCCTTGTGGCTACGCCCATGTGCCTGTTGGCATCAGATGCACTTTTCTCCCAGTCGTGCCGCCCTCACGTTACTTTGAGCTGTCAACCGAGCCTGGAGAAACATGGCACGTGTCTCTTTTATCTCGCTCTCTGATGTCTTGTGCAAGAAGGGAGGCAGAGCTGTGTGTTTTGCATTCGACGTCTCCACTATTTTGCTCTGAATTTCCCATCAGGGATCAATAAAGCACAACCATTTCTTGCAAACTTTTCACACTTTCACAGAAAGAAAGGTAAGAAAGGCTGCCTTGAGACACAACAAAGTCGTAGAGTACGTGACCTGAAGCTCTGATCGCAGTGGATGCAGAGTCTAATTGAAGAATTGTAGAAATCACCTAGCAGGACTTCTCCATCTGACACATCGATCCAGGCCAAATTGAGATTTTTTTTTTTTTAAAAAGGGAATTAATTTTTTGCTACTGGAAGAATAGTTTAACTACATTTCGTCTGTTCGAGAGGACTATAATACTTTACAGCCTCTCATGAGGATAGTTCTTGTAGCAGAGCTAATAAACCATGATGTTACAGCAATAAAGCCATGGGTTTGATTCCCAAGAAAATATCACACACTAAATGCCTGTGGCAAAGATGCATTTACTGATGAACATTCCTCAAAAATTCATGATGTTATATACATATAGGTTAGCTATGTTTCTTTATAATAACTTTAACTAATTAACTAATAGCTTAGTCATCAGTTACTAATAAAGTTCTGGTAACTAACACCTTTAAATGATTTTGACTGTAATGCAATAATGTGCTCTGTTTATAAAGCTGCTTTAAAACAATAATTATTTGAAAAGTTCTATACTAATATACTTATACATATTTTGGGTGAACTATCCCTTTAAGACACTAATCATCAAACTCCATTCACTACTAGATCATTACCGCACCAAAAAAGAGAGTTAGAGAGAGAGAGAGACCAGTCTAAATTCAATTAAAAACACTCTGAATTCAATCCAGCAAATTTAATCTTACAACAAAAGAGATTCCCCCATTATAACGGCGTCAGTGAAACGCTTCAGCCCAAACACAGAGACAGATGCGCAGTCTCAGCTAATGGCGAATATCCTGAAGCTTCCAGCATCTCCGAGCCCTGACGTTGATCTAATGTACAGAGGCGTTTTATTGCAGTAAGCTAAAACTCCAACTCTGCACTCTTTAGTAAGTGAAACTGCTGCCTCTGAATACTTTGGCCTTCCACGAGGATGTTTTTTAATAATTCTGCTGCTTGATGGATAAACAATAGCTTCTGCGCATTCGCAACATTCATTATGCAAGGACACTCTCAAGGAATTTCGAATTAATCCTGAGCCGTATTACAGCTTCACAGCATCGAGGAACAACAAATAAACTCTTAGAGCCCCCATAAAGGGCTTGACTGTGTGTGAACGAGTGATAAATGAATCCAGCGTTCGCAGTTGCACTTTCCGGACATTTAATGGTTAAATAGATGAGTAATTAAAGGAAAGCGCCTCTGAATGTGTGTTTTCCACAGTGCTGAATGGTGAGCTGTAATGGTGGTTTTAGACTGCATGGTATCAATAGATGGATAAGACTTTTAAAGGTGGTGCACAGAGAGTGAGAGAGAGAGAGGCAGAGATAAAAGCTGAGCGTTGCTTGAAGGAGTGGAACATCAATATTCAATGGGCTCTGGAGGATACTCTTCTGAGAGTTTCTCCTCTGGACCTGAGCACACACATGTAACACACACGCACACTCACACCTGCTCGTCTCCCTCTCTCATATCAGAGCTCTCAACACCAAATTCATTTTCGCTTCTACTACAAAAACAACACCACGGTCATTTTATTTTATATGTATGTGCAAATATTATTTGAAGTACATTGGGATAAGAAGGGTACTCTCACAGATACCATGGTACAATCATTATATTATTTCAAGTTTTTGAAGTTGCTATAATAATCAGTGTTGGGCACGTTCCTTTAAAAGAGTAATTTGTAGGCCCACACAGAATCTGCGCTTGCAGAATTCCGCAGATTTCCGCAGATTTTTAGCCCATCATTGATTCTGTTTATTTACATAAAATGTATATTTAAATGTATATTTACTCAGTTTTTAAATTAATTTCAGTACTAATATTGACTAATATAAAAATATTCATATGATTTATTTACAATACAGTTTGTAAAGTAATATTTTCTGTCTTTTAGAGATTTTATATGAGAGAGTTGCTTTGTTTACCAGATAAAGAGGATCTAATTGGATTCGCATTGTAGACATCAAATAACAGTTCAAAATGTATTACTTTGTATGATTTTAGTTATTTTAGTTATGATACTGCCAAAATCATTCCGCATAAATCAGCAGATTTTTAACTAAATACTCAGCAGAAATAGCAAAAAATGTCCCGGTCAGTACCTGGATGGGAAACCACATGGGACAGCTAGGTTGCTGCCGGAAGTGGTGTTAGTGAAGCCAGCAGGGGGCGCCCAACCTGCGGTCTGTGTGGGTCCTAACGCCCCAGTATAGTGAAGGGGACTCTCTACTGCTCAGTGAGCACCGTCTTTCGAATGAGACGTTAAACCGAGGTCCTGACTCTCTGTGGTCGTTAAAAATCCCAGGATGCTCTACGAAAAAGAGTAGGGGTTTAACCCAGGCATCCTGGCCAGATCTGCCCACTAGCCTCTGTCCATCATGGCCTTCTAACCATTGGCTTTATCACTCTTTCTCCTCTCCACCAACCAGCTGGTGTGTGGTGTGCGTTCTGGTGCAATATGGCTGCCGTCGCGTCATCCAGGTGGATGCTGCACACTAGTGGTGGATGAGGAGATCCCCCCCATTGTGTAAAGCGCTTTGAGTGCCCAGAAAAGCGCTATATAAATGTAAGGAATTATTATTATTGTTATTATTATTATTATTATTATTATTATTATTATTATTATTATTATTATTATTTTGGCGGTTTTAAAACCTTGACTTTTCCAAACCACGGTATACCTGAAAAACAGTTATTGTCCCATGCCTATTATTGACGTCCTGTTTTTCTTTGATATTAATTCGTCTAATAATGCTTCTGAAGCGGCAGATGGCATCATCCCACTCGTCTGCGCTTTCCTGTTTGTTTGTTGTTGTTTTTTGTATTGTGGGCATTCTGCATAGTTCTGTTGTAGGGGTGTCAAATTAATTGTTTCTTCGGTGCACTGCGATGCAGACGCAGACAATTCGGTATCGATTCAGTAATAGATCACAACCGGCTATTATGTACTGACGTCATTTGTTTCATTTGTGCTATGTCTCCGTAGCTTACAATGGCGAGGGAGGCGAGAGCGAGTATTTACAACGCTCCAATTACTTAAAAACTCAGAAACTGTGCACAATTTCACAGCGTGTGACTTTCACTGACACTTACAGCAGAAGCCCCTATTTCACTGCCATTGAGAAAATGAAAGTACTCCTTTTCTCTTTCTCTGGCCCATCTGACCTGCTGGTGTGACTTGTCCTCTCCTCTCTGCGGTTACAGCAATACTTCTGGATACAGACACGAGTGCGTGTCTGCAGAGTTTTCTCCTCCACGTCTATCATAGATTAGCTGTAATCGCCGCTGCCGTTTATCAGTGTTTATCATTGGTGAACAGCGCCAGAGCGCTAGAGCCAATCGCAGCCCTTCCTGTTGAGCGCGTGACCAATCATAGGGGTGTAAGAACGAACTCACTAGACAAGGCTCAGAAAGCAAGTGGGATATTTACATTTGTTTATTTGCTATAAATGCTGGTATGTTGTTCCGTGCATGTACTTGAGTTTATAAAGGTGCAGTTTATATATCTGACTGTTTGTATTAAAGGACAAAAATTGTGATACAAATAGTATATAAATATATTTATACATTTTAATACAATAATTATTGTGATGTGAAGAAAATATAAAACTGTGTATGGAAAGCATCGACAATGCACCGTGATGCACCGAGATATTGAATTGAACCGAATCGATGGCATGATAATTGTAACTAAACCGAACCGAGAGACCATTGTAGGTTCACACCTCTATTCTGTTGCACTATTCTGATTGGGCAGAGCGAAAGTGTGCTCATTAAATTGGCTAGTAAGACTGACTTATATAGGGAAAAAATGGCATGTTTGTACTCTATGTGCAGAGTTTAATAATCACACACAAACCTGTAGATACGATTATGCAACACAGCAGAGAACCAACCAACCAAAACTGACCAACCAACATCGACAAACATCTGGCGTGCACTGCACCATCATGCCATCTTCATATCCCTATAATCTGATATAATACTATGGTATTGTTTGAAATGAGTAAAACAACAAACCTATTCAAACTGTTTCTTTTTTCTTTTGGGATGTAGACTTCCTGATACTATAGACCTCCAATAAAAAAAATTCCCAGTTGGAAAAAGTTTTACTACATAATCTAAATACATGGCCAGAGTTATATAATAGTCCATAGGCGATGTTCACAGGTGTACTTATATTGCTGAACACATGTACATGCACGCAATGTACTATACATGCAAGAACAGTTTAAAGGGCAAAACTAGTCTGATACAACAGTGTAAGTCAAAAGAAAAGCTGCAATAAAATATGAATGCCTGTTTGAAAATGCAAGCTGTCTCTGAGTGCAGCTGGTATTTGGGTTATGTTGTGTCTGTTACACAACCGTGTGCGGCATACACATAGACTGCACTAAAATAGAACCGTACTGCTCTCTAAAACACTTAAAGTGAGCGACGCAGCAAAACTGGAACGTTATAATCAAACAAACTGTCTACTTAGAAACATTTAAAACGGACAACAGGATACGGTGCATCGATATGCAAAAGAGATAATCGTACGAAGATATTCTGATCAGACACTTTCTACAAACAGTTTTGCTCATGCACTTCAGTTTAACAAGCTGCAAGTACCTCAAAACAGATTATTTTTTTCTCCATAGAGTTGATATCATAAACTTTGCAAATCCATTAACAAGGCAGGTCTGAAATGTGCTCAATGATTGAGCAAAACTGGCAATTTCAGCTTGTTGCTGACAATTTTGGGGGCAATAAAGCACAGCGGTTATGCCCCACTTTTTCAGCAGTCTTGGTTCTGGAAGCATTTTTCCATTTTCATTTGATGAAATGTGGAATAAATTACTTCATGAACCAAATAATTTTGATCTGAAGGGGAAAAAGATATACACAGTAATGTCTTTTTATTAGAGAATGATCTCATTATGCTATTCGGAATGCTTCATGAAACAGCCCATGAAGCACAGCGGCTGGAATAATGAATAACAGCAATGCACTGAAAGACATTTTACTGATCCAAGGTCAATTTATATCTGATACACTACAGGGCATTTTTAAAAAGTCTCATGTTTATTAAAACCATTTATTGAACTAATAATAATTAAATAATAAGTAATACGTAATAAATAGTAATAAATAAATTAATAATTTATTCAAACTGACACTATTAATCCATTTTTTCTTTCTTAATAAATTATAATTAATATAATCATAAATATGCTACACTCACCGGCCACTCTATTAGGTACATCTGTCCGACTTCTCATCAACGCAAATGTCGCTAACACTTTATTTTGATGGTCCATTTGAGTATTAGTAGACTGTCTGCTTATTATCTGTTGATACTGCTCCTTCAACAGACATTTAACTGACTATAAGAATCTTTGCAAGTACATTTCAACTTACACTAACCCTAACCCCAACATAACAGTCTACTTATAATCTAATGAGAATTAGTTGACATGTAGTGCACTGTAACAAACGGACCGTTAAAATAAAGTGTGGCCCAAATGTCTAATCAGCCACTCACATGACAGCAACTCAATGCATTTAGGCATGTAGACATGGTCAAGACGACCTGTTGTAGTTCAAACCGAGCATCATAATGGGGAATAAAGGCGATTTAAGCGACTTTGAAAGAGGGATGGTTGTTGGTACCAGACTGGCTGGTCTGAGTATTTTAGAATCTGCTGATCTACTGGGATTTTCACACCCAACCTTCTCTAGTGTTTACAAGGAATGGGCGAAAAAGAGAAAATATACAGTGAGCGACAGTTCTGTGGGCGCAAATGCCTTGTTGATGCCAGAGGTCAGAGGAGAATATTTTCTTGCCACACTTTGGGCCCATTAGTACCAATTGAGCATTGTGTCAACACCACAGCCTACCCGAGTATTGTTGCTGACCATGTCCATCCCTTTATGACCACAGTGTCACTTCCAGCAGGATAACGCACCATGTCATAAAGCGCAAATCATTTCAGACTGCTTACTTGAACATGACAATGAGTTCACTGTACACAAATGGCCTATACAGTCTCCAGACACCAATCTAATAGAGCATCGTTGGGATGTGGTGGAATGGGAGATTCTCTCATCATGGATGCTATCGTGTCAATATGGACCAAAATCTCTGAGGAATATTTCCACTACCTTGTTAAATCTATGCCAAGAAGCATTAAGGCAATTTTGAAGGCAAAACGGGGTCCAACCTGATACTAGTAAGGTGTACCTGATAAAGTGGCCGGTGAGTGTATTTGCTTGCATTTTCCACAAACTTATGAAATCTAATCAGTATAGCTTGATTACAGTAACAAATGCTTCCTAAACAGCAAATTAGTATTTCGAAATAAATTCAGCTTGCCATCCCAAAGTAACAAAAAACTCACACAAACCATTAAATTTCAATAAAATGTCACAATATTGTTTTTACTTTTTATTAAATGAAATGCAAGAAGCCCTAGGCTGCGTGTCCACAGAAGTGTTTTTTCTTGAGCTGAGCATTTTTTTCTGTTGTTGTCAGTGGTAGCGGAGTGTTATTTGAGCACCTGCAGGCTAAAGGTGCGTTCACATCAGATGCGGATGAAGTGTCAATTCCGAGTGATTTATGTTAAGTCAATGAAAAGACGGGAATAGACATCCTGCTTTGCGAATCGCACCACGGGATGTTTATGAATGAAGCAGTGTGAATTGAGCATTTGCGCATTTAATGCACGAATCACGCGATTCATTTCCCGAGGGTAAATCCTCCTGCCGAAAATGGACAACATCACATCAAACTGGGCTTGGTTCAGTCGGAAGCACCACTGAAGACTTCCATCATCCAGGTATAGTTTCTGGATCAGTTTACTCACAGAGTAACTTAACAGAGCACCTCTGAAAGGATCCAGTGGACGGAACCAAACAAATCTATGCTGATTTTCAGCATTCATAAAACACAGCACAGCTACGCTCTCAATAAAATTCATGTTAGCCGTTAAGAAACGAAGCTAAGATCATCAGGCAGACAGAAGCCCTGCCCATGATGCAAATTTGCATCTATTGTGAAGCAAATAGCATGCTTTATTTACACATCCTGCATCTGGTGTGAACACAGCATGAGCAATCGCCGCTTTTTCAGCTGTTGCAAGTTGAAAACCACAGCACCCATCAGTGTCATTTTTAAACTAGCCATCCAATCACAGCGGAGGAGGGGTCGGATAATATGTGTCAACAAATAATCGTTGAGATCAAGGTTACAGCTGAACTTTGCTGGAAGGTAGATCTCCAGGAACAGGATTGGGCACCCCTGCTATAGCAAGCAGGGAATTTTTCATAGTAATTTCTATAATATTTTTTCTTCTTGATAAAGTCTTTTTTGGTTTATTTTGGCTAGAATAAAAGTAGTTTTTAATTTTAAAATATATATATATATATTTTAAGGTCAATATTAACAGCCCCCTTAATATTTGTTTATCGACAGAACAATATATTGTTAAATGATGCCTTGCCTAATTACCCTAACTTGCCTAATTAGCTTAGTTAAGCCTTTAAATCTCACTTTTAGCTGAATACAAGCATCTTGAAAAATATCTAGCAAAATATGATGTACTGTCACGGCATAGATAAAAGAAATCCGTTATTAGAAATGACTGGTGCACTCCAAATACCTGCACAATTCCCATCTGAATATTGTTATGCCAAGTCATTTCTTCTCTTAGGCCTGCATTACACTTTCCTAGTCAGAGTTAATGACTGAGTCACTCCTCTCTGAACTCCTAATGATCATAATCCAGCCCGATCTCCATCCAGCATGAACCTGGATCTCCCTAATGCAGAAACCCACCTGCCGCTTTCACTGGCTGGTAATAAAGCAGACCTCATTAAGAGCCTGCGCACCATAGGCTGCCTGTCCTCGACCTGTTTTCTACTCTCTAGCTTCTTATATTTATAGTCTTGTTTCACTCGCGCTGTGTTTTAATTTCAGCTGGCATCCTTGAAATTAGAGAGGAGATAAAAGGGATCCAGCGCTATGTTAATATCTCTTTGAAGATGAGTCGAGTTGGCCGTAGAATCCCTGGCTTTTCTCCTCCTGAGCGGAATAGCCAATGAGGCGATCCTGCACCGTCAGCGGCGTCAAGACACTAACATGAGAACTGTCTCGCCGTCCATCCATCATCATGTGGGTATTCTCCTCTTGTGTTTATTTACCCTGCACCTTTTCTACAAAGGCGCCTCTCTTTTCTGCCTGTCTGCTTTGATCCGTCCATCTTCCCTGTCCTTGCGTGTCATTCATGTCATTGTGTGAGGTGATGCTTTTCCATCTTAAAGGGACACAGTAAAAAGTAGCCGTGAATTGAACTCTAAAAATGTTTGTAAAAATGCTACAGTAAAAAAAGTAACCCGATTAAGTAAGTTTCTAGACATGCGCGATTTATCGGCGGCCATATTGATATCACCCAAAAAATGAAATTTTTACTGAAATCATTATCGGTTCAATATCAAAATTAGGCAACAAACTAAGGAAGGAAAGAAGGAACAAACGAATGAACAAAGGACCTAATGTAGGAAGGAACAAAAATATGAAAGAAAGAATGAGCGAACAAATGAAGGGAGGAAAGAAGGAAGGACCAAACGATGGAAGAAGGAATTCAAGGAAGAACTAAACAAACTAAGGAAGGAAGGAAGGAACGAACAAACAAACGAATGAATGAACAAAAGGACCTAATGTAGGAAGGAATAAAAATATGAACGAACGAATGAGTGAAATACGGAAGGAGGGAACAAACGAGTGAAGGAAGGACGGAAGGAGCGAACAATCTTTAAGCCGATAGATTACGTAATTGCCTGCCTCGCGCATACGTGGGCAGAACTTGTTCAGACTTGTCCAGTGCACTATTACGGAGCTCTCCTCACATTGTTCGTTCCTTCTGTGCGTTAATAACTCAGTAAGTTACCATATTCCTTATCATTTTAGATATGTTTGATTGTCATTTTGTTTTTTAGTTTTTAATATTACAGTACATATTGTCACGATCACCAGTGATCTAAACATCATAGATCGCTGGAAAACACATCAACATTCTCATGAACAAATCCGCTATGTCATGGACTACATATTCAGTCATGCACCACATACACACAGATGTTCCTGATTCTGACTGATTGCACACACACCACCGGAGGATTGTCAAGGGCTGATTACACACACCATTTAAGCAGCACCAGTGGTGTAAAGTAACTAATTACAAATACTCAAACGACTGCAACTGAGTAGTTATTCTCAGGAATTGTAATTAACTGAGTAGTTTTAAAAATGTGTATTTCGTAATAGTAGAATTCCAACCACAGCTGTCATTTTATTTATTTTTATTATTATTATTTTTTTTTTTTTGCTTTTTAGTAAAGTTTACATATTTTTTTTCAACATTGGCTAGTTCACCCAAAACCAAAATGCGGTCATCATTTACTCACCCTTTACTTGTTCCAAACCTGTTTGAGTTTCTTTTTTTTCTGTTGAACACAGAAGAAAAGGTTTTGAAGAAAGCTGGAAACTTGTAACCATTGACTTCCAAAAAGTTAGTTTTTACAGGTATTCAACATTCTTCAAAATATCTTCTTCTGTGTTAAAAAAAATGAAAGTCATAAAGGTTTGAAACAACTTGAGAAGTTAATAATGCGTACATTTAAATTTTTAAATGAACTATCCCTTTAAGCTCCATTAATTCTTAATTGGCCATGCGATTTTTGAAAATAAACCCCAGAGTCAGATTTCTGGCAAATAGGCTGACACATATCGGACTTTAACAAGACATGCATGAATATTCACACTGCTATGGTCTTTGATCAGCTTCCTGACATCCCGTTTCTCCTCCACCCTTTCATTCTAGCCATTTCCTCCTCCGTCTCAAACACACAATTGCTCATTTCTTCTCCATCTCCACTTCAGACGATCTTGATTTTTTCCAAAATTTGTGAGCCGTCTCGCTGTCTGCATCCTAACTGAAAAGAAACCTCATAAGTAGCTGATAAATACAAACGAAATCAACATTAACCATGTGATTTCGTTTGCTCGCATTACTAGTTTTGTGGTGAACAATTTGTCTCTGTGCATGTCATTAAGAAAAAAGAAAATTGTTTGCTCTTGTAATCTTTACTTAAAATCTGAAAATGCGCTTACTTCCTAATTATAATCTTTGCAGCATTAAATTACAAAGGCTTTTTGTATTTAATTATTATATAATAGTACTAATCAACCTAAAATCACAAATAAAATGGTGTGTAAACAAACATAATCATAAACATGAACACAACACTGTACGTAAGAGCTATTTTCCTTCGGCTTATATGTCTATACACAGCAGATGCCCTTCCAGCCACAACCCAGCACTGGGAAACACCCATATACTCCAATTTAGTATATTCAATTCACCTACAGTATAGCCATGTCTTTGGTCTGTGGCGGAAACCAGAGCACCCAGATAAAACAAATGCCAACCCTGGGAGAACATGCAAACTCCACACAGAAATGTCAACTTGCCTAGCCAGGACTCGAACCAGTGACCTTCTTGCTGTGAGGCTACAGTGCTAACCACTGAGCCATCGTGCCTTCCTCATGTAGTTGCATCTAAATATAAATACAATGCACTTACTGTATTCATAATGTATTGCAGAACACTTCTGGCGCTCTTGATATGAGATAAGGGTAGGGTTATGGACAGGTTTGATGGTGATTACATGTAATTATATTTTTTAGCAAACTTAAAAAAAATTTGGGCTGAATATGAACAATATGGGCTGAATTGAAACAAACAAATTAAGCTGAACATTACTAAATTGAATTTGTTTGTTAAAATTTAGCCCATATAAGCAACAGTTTTGCAGAGATTTTCTTTTTCAGAGCATACTGTTTGCCGGGCGAGAGGGGAGTTTGAGCTCAGGTAGATCTCGAGACCTGCTTATTTATGGCTAATGACAAATTAGGGAAAATTTAAGAGATATACTGCTGATTAGAGTTCGTCTATGGTGCTAATTTGGTTTGGTCAATTCACCTATGTCGCAAGTTTTTTGGACTGTAGTAGGAAACCGGGGGAAACCCACGTGAGTACAGAGAGAATGAGAACCCCACACAGAAATGTTGGCTGGCATGTTAGTGGCTTGGACCACTGACATTCTTGCTGTGAGGCAACAGTGCTAACCAGTGGGCCACTATGCCACCCTATCTAGGAAAAGAAGGGAGGAGTAGAGGTGGAAGGGAGGATTCTTCAAGCCAAAGATGACCGAGTTAAGGAACTCTGGTTATTTATAATGAGTCAGGAATCACCCGATTGGTGAATCATGCATTAGCTAATGCGGGACCAGCAGCGGCCAATCATAAGCACGTGATCCTCTCGAAATTAGTACGAAATTAGTAGTTATAAATAAACTTAATTTACTCACAAATTAAATGTAGTAATCCTCCTAAAATTGTTTCCAATCTTAACCTAAAAATTAGTAAATCCAATGAATCATATTTTCAACTCAGGCTAATTCTGATTATGTACCCCTATATATATTTTTTTTCTGCAGTTTTTGTTTTCGAGAATCTGCCAGAGGCTGTTGTGTAAGCTTTTTGAGATGTCTAATTTCTGTCGCAAGTGCCATTCGTGCCTGCTCCTCTCACGTAAATGCACCTCTTGTAAATCCTCCACTGTCAACTGACTGACTGACTGACTGACTGACCGACCGATTACCCCACCCACTCCCATCCCTAATCCCAACTGATAGTGTTTTAAAAAGCACAGATTGACCTGTCCACCCACTTCCCTAATCCAACTGCAGTGTTTTCAAAAGCAATTCAGAAAAAAAGCCCTTGTGGCAGCCTGATTTTTACCACATTTTCAGATTTTACATGTTCTCAACATGTTATTTACTTGTTTATTTTATTTTTTGGCTTTAGTTTTTGTCTTACCCGCTTTTTGCAAACATTCTTCGCCAGACTCGGACCCTGTCATCATGTTGCATATTTTTCAGTGCATCTAATATAATATAACGTGAATTACTTCACATTTTGCATATCTTTGTATGAGAATTCCTTTGTTCCAAATGCAACTTTTCAATCTTGGATTATCATCCAATCCAATTTAGCACACATTAGCTGAACAGGAGTCAGTTCTTGAAATCTGAATTTTGCATGAACCGTTATCTACCAATTTGGAACAGCCTTCATGTTAGAAAGCATGCTTAATAATGCAGTCTAGATAGGCAGTTCACAAGCGTGAGAAAATGTACTAATCCAGCCTTATCAGATGTGCTTGTTTGTCGCTGCGCCTCCGTTTCGCTCTGTCCCGATAAACAGTTTGACACAAGATCAACGAGAGACAAGAAACCCCAAAAGAAAACTTCGACATGCAGAGGCGCAGCGAACAGCTCTTCGCATTTAACACGACAAAAGCATGAGTGTCATCAATATTTGACGGGCTATTTCTAAGGCTTGAGATGAATCCGGCAGGCCCTGGGGTTCACACATTCAATTTTTTACAGAGCGCCTATAATTAGAGCTGTTTAAGTATTTCTGAGTGGTTGGGAGAGATGAGTGGGATGACCCAGGCATATTACAGTTCACTGAAGGTAGACGTTTACATGACAAAAACAAGTCAAATGTACCTCTGCATTATTTATGGGTTCTTTTAAATTGATTCCTGTCACATGGATCCACGAAAATGGAAGAAGAAAAAAAATGTAGCACGCATGCCAGAGCAGCAACTCAAATGTTTGTTTAATTCAGGCAGTTACAAAGGCGAAATTGCATATTAATTTTAAAAGTAAATGCACTAAAACAACTAAAAGTCAAATAAAATTAATAAAAGTATAATAACTAAAAGACATTAAAAAAAAACAATAAAATAACACACAAAAGATACTTTTTACAATGATTACAATTCTAATTCTTCTCAGCAACTTTAAAACAGCACAGTTAAATTCTTTAAGCAATCCTGTATTTGTTTTAAGAATTAACTGACTAAGAATTAAATATAAATGTTTTACATTTAACAAATAATTATATATTTAAGTTGTTTTTCTATTCATATATATATATGTATATACGTATGTATATAAATGTTTATATATGTTTTTGTAATGTGTATATATAATATATATTATGTTTAAATTAATAGAAATAATCAATTTTTTTATTTATTCTTTGTATTTTTTATTTATGTTATATTTATTTATTTGTGTATGTTATATTTATTTATTTGTTTGTTTATTTATTAATAATGATGTAATCATAATAATTAATTTAATAAACAAATAATAATAATAATAATTAATATTATTATTACTATTAGTAGTAGTAGTAGTATTTACTTATTTATTTTTGTTATATTTACTATTATTATTAATATTATTAGTAGTAGTAGTAGTAGTAATAGTAGTAGTAGCAGTAGTAGTAGTAGTGTTAGTTAGTTAGTTAGTTAGTTAGTTAGTTAGTTAGTTAGTTAGTTTAGACTTTATTAATCCAAAAAGGAAATTCATATGTCAAAGCAGAGCTCTCCTTAAGAAAAATAACAAAAAATGCATATATAAAGACAACAATATTAATAAAATTCCATTCAAACTGCATTACAATTAATGTGCATTCATACTGCATTCATACTGCATTACAATTAATATTACGATCAGCATAATACATCTAGTATGACTTTGGTTATACAATCACTGTTGGTAATAAAAATGACTTCCTGTATCGTTCCCTGTAACACACGCTTGCACGCCCTTGGAATGTATCGAAAAGGGGATGACTATCGTGGTTCAATCATGTGCAATCTTTTCTAAAGTGGGTAGTACACACCCTACACACTAGTAGAAGTTACACACTACTTAGTAGTAGTAGTAGTAGTATTTATATTTTTTATTTGTATATATATATATATATATATATATATATATATATATATATATATAT